>NJDD01001807.1:40473-63504 GCA_002245505.1 Calephelis nemesis | reverse complement strand
TTTGTCAAAAAAATATATAATCATTATCAAGTCTGGATAGCCGAAACGTTTTTAGTTAAGTAAAATCTATATGACATAATCATAAAATTGAAAGTTCATAGCAATTCACAAAAAAACAATCCATAAAATGGCAAAAGATCACCCCGATCTCATCAGTTTCAAGCGAAAAAATCGCAACGAAATCGGTCCATCTGTTTAGGAGTTATGATTTCACAGACAACACATAAAGATAGAGATGGTGTTTAAAAATGATTATTCTAATTTATATTTCAACACTAAAATTAAACATTTTCAATAACTCGCTACAAAACCAATATGTATCTAACGTTTCTTACAACCCTCTGGATCACGTCAGCTATCAACGAAAAACACACACACAGACTGACACACGCAAACAGACACGTCAAACTTATAACACTCCATTTTTTATCAAGAGTAAAAAGCTAGAGCTTGATACATGCCAAATATGAAAAAATTAAAAACGTGTAAATATTGTTTAACTTTGATTTATTTTTATTTTGTCACTTGATCTTGGGATTTGTCAATCTTGGGTGATTCAAAACATAACAAAAATAATAATGGTTGCACTGGGGTCTAGCGGTTCAGGTGTTGGACTTGACTTCGTGAGGTCCCGGGTTCGAATCTCGGGTCGAGCAACAAAAAAGAAAATTGTTTTTTCTAATGTTCACGCGCACATCCCCGAGGGGTAGGAAGAAGCATAACCACGAGTAGCCGAAGACACTAAGTCCCACAATGTGATAGATAGCATACCTATCACCAGCCGAGCACATATCTTGGACAACGTTATTTTATTAGAAAATTGGAAATAAACTATTTCAATTTTTTTTTATTGTTGCCCGACCCGGGGATCGAGCCTTGGACCTCAAGAAGTCAAGTCCGACGACAGACCGCTACCGATTAGGTGATAGAGAATATATACTTGTATTTTACGTATTACCTCTGCGCTATTGGTGAAACAGAGATCACTGAAAAGCCACGTTCCGCATATCGTTCTGCTCTATATAATAATAGTGAGCGCCATTTTATATTTTACAATCAATGTCCGGAAATGCAAGTTGATAATAAATGCAAAGTTGTTAATATTTAAAATACTGACCTTCGAACATGACCTACTACCATATTAACCAATATTGAGAAAGACTTACCTAAACGCAAAGCTATGCAAATAAACAGGATGTTTCTTGATTATTTTTCTGATCAATACTCGACGGAAAAATGGCTGTTACAATTTGAGATGTGTAAAATTTTAACAGTATGATTCAATTATGTTATTTTGAACAAAACAAGTATCTTCACGCCCATATCCTCGAAGGTGTAGGCAGAGGCACAACTAAAGAACCCACAACTAGCTAAAGACACTAAGTCCCACAGTGTGATAGGTTGCAAGCTTATCGCCAACCGGGTGCACATCCAATCTCGGGCAACGTTATTTTTAATACAGTACAGTACAATAACTCTTTATTTTGCACCATATACAGAGAAATTACAGATACATCAATATACGAGTAACTTAAACTATGAAGATACACAAAGGCAGCCTTCTCTTCCAGGCAAATCTAAAGTATGGAACAAGATTTAGCGAGCGATCTTAAAAATATAAACATGCATCTAATACTAGACGTCATAAATCATTCTAAAGCAGAAGCTTGTTTTAAATAATAGTATTGTTTTATTTAATTTTATATTAAATTTAGAAAGTCAAATATAGTTTATTAAAATGAATGCGGTAAGTGACGCTTTAACATACTTTTGAAAATATAAATATTTGGAGCTCTCCTGATGTCTACGGAGAAAGAATTTCAAAGCCTCACTGCTTGCGAAGTAAAAGAACGGCTGTAATAACAAGTGTTTCGAGAGGGTACTCGAAGAGTATAATTATCACTGAACCTGAGGTTAATAGAAAATTGAAAATATGCATTTTCTTTTTTATTTTCATTACCCGACCGGGGAATCGAACCCGTAACATCAAGAAGTCAAGTCCGACGCCGGACCGATAGATCACAGAGGCGATATTGAACTACTTAATAACTTTTTTATTCGTTCATATATTTATTCGTGTGTGTGTATGTGTTTGTGTGTGTTTAAGTGGGTGCGTATGTGCCCATGTCCCTATTACATGGACTACTCTTATTCTGGTCACTTAGCTGACGTAGGAAGGAGAACTGCTGAGAGTAACAATAAATATGAAAATGTTTAACCCTCCTAAAATTCCGTAAAGCCCTCTAAGAAATATAACTAAAAACCATTTCGATAACTTCAGCTTATAAGCTATAAATTCGCGTCAAAATCGACCCATCCCTTTAAAAGTTATGATGACACATAGAGGCACATTCTTACATACAAAGGTCAAACTTATGACATTCTTTCTCCGTCGGAGGTTAAAACTTAAATAACTTTATTAAAAAAAGTCCTTTTATTTATTATTGTTATTCAAAACAGTCATTATTAATCTAGAACCAATCCCCAATAGAATCAAAAACTAAATCTTTCCTCATGACAATAAAAATATCAATATTAGGAACTTAGGACTTTTGAAAAACAAACAATAATATAATAATTAATATCCCTGGACAAGTTACTCAAATTGAACCTAACCCCAAAGTAAGCAAATTATATGCTTGTGTTATGGGTGTTAGTCAACGATACTAATACATAGAAATACTTAAATAGATAACCAGAATAAATTTAATAAACACGCAGACCCGGAAATGCAGACATCTAAATGTTCATCACACAAGTGCCTGCCTCCGTCGGGAATCGAACCCGAGCCTCGCGATTGTTCGGTGTAGTTAGGTGTGTACACTAGCCAATCGACCAACGAGGCGTTCGTTCATTATTTCTCCTTCGGGGGTTAAAAAGTTAAATAACTTTTAAGTCGGACAACAGATGCTTTTATTTATTATAGTTATTTAAAACAGTTAGTATACATTTAGTTTCAGACCCCTTTTGATTCGTAAACTAAATCTTTACTCATGACAATAAAAATATCAATTTTACGAACTTAGGACAATTTGAAGACTAAAGAAATGGATAAAAATCGAAACCCACATATTTGCAACTGGATAAACAAGTTGCTAGCGATATTAGGTTGTAGGTAATTACGATTTATTAGTGCAACTGAGCGGAGAAAACATGTATCAAGGTTTCATATCGAATTGCACATTTTCCAGCTCCGAGGAGCGTGTAAGCATTGCCCATTACAAGGAAGTTTTTATGATAAGCTCCATGGTGGTTTCACTCAACCGTTTAATGTTTATCTTGGTAATGACAATATGAGCTTCATTACATAAATACATATCTTCACACCAAGTCCCTTATGGGGGAGATAGAGAGTTTGAGTGCCAGACCTTACAATCCTGACAAACCTGTCTAGCTTCCTTCACATTCCTTTTCATACAAACACGCCGATTTTGGACTCTTGACAACCACCCTCGGATAATGAGTGATCTGATCGTGGAATGTCAACCTTGATCACCCTGGGTGCCTACATCCATCCACATTTGCATTGTATATCTGCTTTGTTAATCTTTCATCTGTCATTCATGAGCCTTGATAATACTATTAATTTAACGTATAACGTTGTTTGTCCGCGATGGACTCCTAAACTACTTAACCGATTTTAATCAAATTTGCACACCGTGTGCAGTTTGATCTAACTTGAAAGATAAGACAGCTGACTCAATTATGATCAAAAAACTTACAAACAGGCAGTTAGTTGTTTATATACGAGAACACAATCTTGTATGTTTTGAATTTTTTTATGTTATAGGAAGGCAAACAAGCAGACGGAATTCCTGATGGGAAGAAATTCACGCCGCCAAGAGACACCAAAGATGGTAATGGTGCATTGCCACCTGAGGCCCGGATGCTAGACCTCGAGCAAAAGTAAGTTTACCGGCTACCTTACCCTCCAAACCGGAACACGTTATGACGTTATGACGGCTGGAATAGGTAAGGCGGTGGTACCAATCCGGGTGAGTCGCTGCGAAACTCTACCACCTAGAAAAATGAAATGGAAGTAATTCGGTCGCGCAAAGTTTTTTTAAAAAGTATTTTTAAAATTACAGGAAACTATTAATTTTACAAAAGGAAATTAGTTTTTAAGCAAATTAAAAAAACCTACGGTTCTCAACTCGTCTCATTTGTTACGCGATTACTCGGTCAATAACCAACCGATTTTGATTGTTCTTATGCCAACCGGGCATATTCAGAAAACGAGTCGTTTTGATTACGGATGGTGGTATTTTGTACGCTTAGTAAGATTACTAACAACGGTTGCTCGTTTCCGACTGTTGAATCTAAACATTTTTTGAAAATATTGGTAACGCTCCATTACAAAAGTAAAAACAAACTACAAATGGTTTAGCTGACGGATTACGATTCGTTGATTATAGGACCCGGCATTAACGAATAACCATTTCGGAACCATTTGCTATCTTTCGAAAAAAGAACACACAAACATGCGTTTACGTATATTGTATAAGACTAAGTATATTTAAACTAGATTATACAACCACAAATTTATATGACGTAAATAATAAATAGTAATAAAAACTTAAAGGAAATTACACATCAGGAAAGTTACGTGAAGGTTCTGCGTGAACGCGTACGTCAGGAAATGCGAGTCGATCAGTTAGTGTGTTACATTATAAATTAGATTTGTGTCAATGGCTGTATGTTGGCTATACTGCAAAAATCTTTATAAATTATAGTATATATTGACTAGTGCGCGCCCATTGGTCGAAATTCGACCATTTTAATATCCAAATTTTAATATCTTGTTGATAAGAACGCCATCTTCATTTCTCTAAGACAACTACTTTGTTTCCTAAATGTTGTCTACTGCGCCATTTTCTCGTCAACATCAATATATTTGTTTGTGTGTGTCAAATGCATGGTAGTGTGGGTAATGTTTTATTTATTAATTTAATGTACTTTATAAGCATTACTATTGAAAAATATTAGCGTTCTGCACTTCTCCTACATATAAACTATAAGTGGGTGCCCTGGTTGTGCCTCTGCCTACGTCTTCGGAGATATGAGCGGGAAGTATAAAATTCCAGTACCTAATTTGAATAACTTTTCACAAATTTCAAAGAAAGAACGAGAAAAAATTATTGAAGTGCATCTTATTGCTTTCTTTGCATATTTATGACAATGATTATAATTTACATAAAATGATAGGCCATAGGACAGAGATGCGCCTGTTACATCAACCATAGATATTTTTTCTTACCGTCAGGAAAGACATATGCTTGTTTGCAACTGTATAAATCCGCTTTTAAAATGAAACTCCTAACGGATACCTAACTCGGTTTACTTATTACTGTTTTTATTTTAAAATTGATTCTTTAATAATTAATAAATTTTTTTGACAAATTTTCGACAAATTGAAAAAAATATCCATTGAAACCGTCAGATACAAAAAAAAAATATCTTGCTGCTAAGAAATAAGAGTTGTCAGCAGACAACAAAGGTGTTGCCAACCTGAAGATATTAGGTTGCATCTTACCTTAATCTCCAAACCGGGACACGACAATGACTTTGTATGTGACAGGTCAGCGATCTTGCACGCGGGTCTCCTGATGGTAAGAGACAACCTTGGCCTATAGACACCGTAGAAGTTACAGGTGCGTTGCTGTCCTAAGGCAAGTCTACCGGCTACCCTAACTTCCAGATCGGAACACGTTAGAATCGCTATGGCGACAGGAATACATAAGGAATACATGGATCCCAACCCAGGCAAGTTGCTGTACAGCACTCACTGTACCACCAGTGTTGTTTCATAGTGACCCATATTTTTACGAGCGTGTGTACGGGATATGGGAACACTGAAGTTATAATGGTAATAATGAAATATCAGATTTTTTAATAGATATAAAAATAGGGTAATGAATGTGAAGGAAGCAAGACAGGTTTGTCAGGATCGTAAGGTCTGGCCCTCGATACTCTCTGCCTACCCCGTAAGGGACTTGGCGTGAAGATATGTATGTATGTATGTATATAATATAATAGATAAATAACACAAAACAATACAAATAAAAATACAATAGAATAATAGGAGGGATTATCGTGAAGTTTACGAATAAATACTAGATCTATAATCAACCTGTCTAACTTGCTTCTGCCACTCATAATAGTATTTGCCGGGGAAAGCTGATTCTGATCGAATTGCCAGTTTAACCGTAACAGACGTGGTGTGAGGTTACACTTCGTAGATTCTGAACGTTCAGTTTCATAATTATTTTAATGAGATGATATCTCTATTTATGCAATACTTGCGGTAACCCGCTGCCACTAACAATAAATAAATATCCCTTTAAAATTTTCCCCCGTGTTGGTCCGGGCTCTTTTGCAATATAGACCATCGGCCTTTCTGTGCTAGGCAGCTCGTAAAAGGCGAGCATAGGCTTTCCGTCACTAGCACCGTGACATCTGACGAGGTGGTAGAGTCTCGCAGCGACTCGCCCGGATTGGTATCACCGCCTTACCTATTCCTGGCAACATAGCGTCAGCACTTGCCGTTGACATGTTCCAGTTCGGAGGATAAAGTAGCCGGTAAACGTACTCTTGCTCGATGCCTAACATCCCGGCATAAGGTTGCCAACGCAACAATCCCACCTTTGGTGTCTCTAGGCGGCGGGAGTGAATTTCTTACCATCAGGAAATCCGTCTGCTTGTTTGCCTTTCACAAATCACACGAATTGAATCTAACCAAAAATAAGCAAACTATATTCTTAAGGGCATCAGTTAAATTATTGTTAACCCAGAAATACAGACATCTAAAAGTTCATTAGATAAATGCCTGCCTCCACCGGGAGTCGAACTGCAGCCTCATGGTTCGTCGGTGGTGTTAGGTGTGTTTTACTGCAGTGGTATCTCCATTCTTATGATGTTTTACTTTCTTTTTTTACCATAGGCAAATGACTATGTCGTCTCTGTGGTCTAGCGGTTTTGTTGTTGTACTTGACTGCCTGAGGTCCCGGATTCGAATCCCGGGTCGGGCAACAAAAAGAAAATTGTGTTTTTCCAATAAAATTTTCCAATAATAAAAAACGTTGCTCGGGATTGGATATGCGCCCGGTTGGCGATGGGCTTGCCACCTATGACATTGTGGGACTTAGTGTCTTCGGCTAGTCGTGGGTGCCCTAGTTGTGCCTCTGTCTATCGCTTCGGGGATATGGGCTTGAAGATACTTAATTACTTACCATAAGCAAATTTTACTTACTATTATTTTACTCTAGCACAGTAATAGTAAGTAAAATTTAAAAATAATCTATTATTCTACTAGTACAAGCAGTTAGGTAGAGCCAAGCAATGACTCGTCTGAGATCATTATTTGAACGTCGAAAGCATCCCTTTTTTTTATGTTATAGGAAGGCAAACAAGCAGGCGGATTTCCTGATGGTAAGAAATTCACGCCGCCTAGAGACACCAAAGATGTTAATGATGCGTTGCCAAGCTGAGGTCAGGATGTTAGGCCTCGAGCAAGAGTAAGTTAACCGGCTACCTTACCCTCCGGACCGGAACACGTCGTGACGTTATGGCGGCAGGAATAGGTAAGGCGGTGGTACCAATCCGAGCGAGTCGCTGCCAAACTCTACCACCTAGTCAGATGTCACGGTGTTAGCGACGATAAGCTTATGCTCGCCTTTTACGAGCTGCCTGGCAAGAAAGGCAGATGGTCTATTCTGCAAAGGATCCCGGACCAACACGGGGAAAATTGATGCTTTACCCCAGACAGGGTTTTTTTGTGTAAATAGCTCTGAAAGCAAGACTTACTTTTTAAGATGGCAGAAAAAGGTCAAGATATCGTACCAACCATGGCATAATGTAATATACTCACCTATTTTACTACGTTTTTTATGTAATAGGTCAGCAAATGAGCACACAAGTCTCGTGAAGGTAAGAGACAACCTTGGTCCTTTAGACACCATAGATGTTACAAGTACGATACTGACCTGCGGCCAATATTAGATCTAGTGTGCACAACTTTTTGGCTCTCCTACCTTCAGACCAAGAACATGATTGAACCATTATGGCGGCAGCAGCAACAGCCTCCCTGGGATTGCTGACCAGCACTGTGCACCAGTCTAGTTCTAGTTGGTACTGACCTATATATTTGCCTGTGCTCACTTCTTACGAGCTGCCTGCCAGAGACAGAAAGTATATTCTACTTATAGGACCTGGAGCAACAAGGGGAATGTCGCTTAGGTCCCAAAAACTAACCACCACTCCCGGTTTGGTAACAATTAACACCACCTTCCCTATCGCCGCCGCCATCATGCTCGCCATTGTCACGTCCCAGTTTTTAGGCTAGAGCAACCAACACAGTACAGGTATGTTGAGGCCTCAGAAGGTACTTTTTATGTCTTTAGGCAACTAATATTTTGTACCATCAGAATAACAGTCTGCTGGTCTTCTAAAAAGTCTATTATCACCATAATCCGTTCACAATTAATAATTCATCTTCCGATAAAGATCACCGAAGTCAGGTTATGATGATAACACGCACGTCTAGCAAACAGGTTGCTTGCAACCGGTTTTTATGTAAAACCATGAAGTTTCCCATATTACGGGGTCATAAAAATGTATGTGTGTGACTTGGGATTAAGAAATAGTCGGCGTTTGTACACTTTTGATTTTAATTAATAAATGTTTCTAAATTTTCCGTGGCTTAGCGTAACTTGACCTCTTTCTTATATTCGCCCACTTTATACATTTTCTTGCAGTGTTCAATGCGTAATATTCATATACGGAAGTTTACCATCCAAACCGAAACCCAGCAATGAAAAGGTAGATATAATGCCGACATAATGTAGATATAATCCCCGTGTTGGTCCGGGCTCCTTTGCAGAATAGACCATCTGCCTTCCTGCCAGGCAGCTCGTAAAAGGCGAGCATAGGCTTAACGTCACTAACACCGTGACATTTGACTAGGTGGTAGAGTTTTGCAGCGACTCGCCCGGATTGGTACCACCGCCTTACCTATTCCTGCCACCAAAACGTCATGACGTGTTCCGGTTCGGAGGGTAAGGTAGCCGGTAAACTTACTTTTGCTTGAGGCCTAACATCCTGACCTCAGTTTGGCAACGCACCATTACCATCTTTGGTGTCTCTAGGCGGCGTGAATTTCTTATCATCAGGAAATCCGACTGCTTGTTTGCCTTCCTGTAACAAAAAAAATAAAAATTAAAAAAAAACCATGTATAGGTAAAATGGTGGTATACTGGTAGTGACTGACAATTATTTCAAGACTATTTCTATTTCTAACACAAAAATAACGGGGTGGTATATCATTTTCAATGTCTTTATGGCATAGGTATGTGATGACTCCATCACAAAATTACTGTGTAGGGAGAATACAATTTCTACTCACATAAAGTACTATATTTCTTCGACTCTGTGGTGTAGCGCTCCGAATAATAATACTTGCTGGTGTAATACTTGACTTCATGAAGTCCCAAGATCGATGTCCCGTGTCGGACATTAAAAACAATATGTTTTTCAAATTTGAAAAAAAAACGTTGCCTGGATTAGATATTTGCCCAGTTGGTTACCTATTTCATTATGGAATGTAAGACTTAGTGTCTTTGCCTACTCAAGGAGGTCCTAGTTGTACCTCTGCCTACCTCTTCAGGGCTACGGATGTAAACATATTTTTTTGGTATTACTTACAAGTAACACTACCACCAATTGAGTAAGTACTTATCGAGTTCTCAGTATATATCTTATAAAAATATATGACTCTAAAAAATTGTTTTAGACATTAATAGGTCAGCAACATTTTTTACCGTCGATAGAACTTAAATCCGCAAAATTTATAAAAAAAAACTAAGCTCGTAAGTGCAATTCCAGTCTACAGAGTTTTCTTATAAAGGAAATAATAATAAATTTCTACATGTTTGATGATATAAAATTTTACTAAAATCCTATTAACATTATAAATGCGAAAGTTTGTATGTATGGATGTTTGTTACTCTTTCACGCAAAAACTACGCCGATTACGATGAAATTTGGTATGTAGGTAGCTGAAGACCCAGAATAAAATATAGGCTACTTTTTATCCCGGAGTTCCCGCGGGATTGGGACTTACGCGGGTGAAACCGCGGGGCGCAGCTAGTTTAAAATAAATTTATTATGCTTTGGACTAAAACCGTACCGTATAGCTGAAATAGAAATATTTTTAGTACATGCTTTTCCCATTCGAGTATATAATATAAAAGTATATATAAGGCAGACACAATGGCGACAGGTATAGGTAAAATGGTGGTATAGTGGTGGTTCCTGTCAATTATTTCAAAACTATTTCTATTTCCAAAACAAAACAACGGAGTAGTATTATAATATAATGTATTAGGTTTAGTATTTTTAGTTACCTTCTTATATTTCTATAGATTGAGATTTCTACTTTCATAAAGTAAAAAGGGAAAGAAAGTATAGAAAACTTGTGATCATTAGGTTAAGCTTTAACAAAATAAAATGATTATAAAGTTTGTGGTTACAGTAACCACAAGTTTTCATTTTTCCTTCATACACTTTGACTGTTGTATGCAATTTAGAAAGTGAGTTTTACATTAAAAGATAAATAGCAATGAAGGGTGGTTCCTTGATGGTGAGAAACAACTGTCACTTTATCGTCATGATCTAACCTCCATCAAGAAACGCGACAATGGCGAGCACTGGTGCTATGGTGCCAAAAACTCCAGATGAGCTGCTGCACAACATTTTACCGCTCAGTTTTGAGCGACTGTCATGGTCGTCAATGTCATGGAAGTGCATCTGAATCTATACATACTATTAACGAATATAAAACATCGAAATAAACGTGGTTAGTTATATAAATATTTACATACGAAACATACATACATACGTACATAGTCTCGAAAAGCATTACTCTCCCGTAAGTTCAGTCAGGTATTTTTTTCAATCTACTTTCTTTTCGGACAGGGGGGTGTAGTTGAACCCCCTTGCACCCTGCTGCCGGCGCCCATGCCGACTGTATCAGGTGAATAACTTAATATCTACCTAAATATCCACTACTCGGTTATTGAGTTTTTTTTTCTTCTCTCGAGAAAATGTATACTTACATCTCTACCCCAAAACACGATGGCTACGACCTTATTTCTCAATTAATGTAAAATAATTCAGTAGATTTCTCATGTTACCCAAAAAAAAATGGCGTTAAAGGTTTCAATACCCAATTCAAACTCTGGTGTATCGTCAATAAACACGCCGTTTTAACACGCTTTTGTTATACTTATCATGTGTATATTAATATTATATTTGTATTAAGATCAAATAGATTCTTAAAATCTGATGCATGAACACAGAATAATATGAATTTTTATTGCATAGTACCTACGACCGTAAATTAATGCCGCTCATAGCGTCCAAAGACTAAAAGTAGTTTAAATGGCCATGTTAGGGCTAAAATGTTTAGTTTAGTTTACCGGCTACGTAATCCTATGTACAAAAAATGAATTTAAAATGTGAGATTTTCTATTCCAAATAGTCACAATTTTCCAGATAGTACTAGTACCTTCATAATATTGAAATTTCACAAAGCATTTGAAATTTCAGACATAACAGACTTTGTAAAAAATGTTATTTAATGTTTTTTCGCCAGTTTTCATACAGTTGACTTCCTCGTTGGTTGAGGAGCTAGCGTAAACGCCTAACCACACCGACTAACCGTGAGGCTCGGGTTCAATTCCCGTCGTAGACATTTCCGGTCTGGGTGTTAATTAAATTTATTCTGGTATCTATTTAAGTATTTCTATGTACTCGTATTAGCTAACACCCTTAACATAAGCATATAAATGTCATACTTTGGGGTTATATTGAATTTGGGTAACTTGTCCAGAGATGGTTTATTAATAAAAAAAAAATATCAAAAAAAGTCAGTAAAAAATCTATTTCTAATTTCGGAGAAAAATATTGCGCTATTTTTTTCAAATATAGGCAGCAAGCAGCAGCTCAGGCCTATGGTTATAGCCTGTCCCCTGTGGACTTTATTAAGAGCACAAGAGATTGGTGGGAACCATGTGGGAACGGTCGAAGGGAGAAGGATAAGGAAGACGAAGCAGCACGGCCTTAGCAAGTCCCAGAAAAGGACAAACGAACTTAAAAGAAGAAGGGGAAGGCACGTTTTTCAAGGGTTTCATCCATTATCACGTAGTGATGTGTACATATGATTCTGTAAATAAATCATGATAGTGTAAGTCAGTAATGAAAATTTTTATTACAATAAAAGAAGCAGAGGCCTGAACAAGAAAGAAGATTGAAGACGAAACTAGTTAAAGAAACGAAGTATTGTAAGGAATGAGCATATATGTAGGTATTATACATATATAATTTGGATGTAACGTTTGGGTATAACGAAATCTTTTTGTTTGCTGTCTTCTTTATTTATATTATTTATGTTTATGCATTGTATCTATAATTATTATATTCTTAATTTATATAATTATGCTATGTAGTTATATATTACAGAGTTATTTTATTTATATGTACATTAAAATTTAAATTTATTTGTATTATTCTGTTTTGTTTATTCGGTACCTACATACTTGATCTCTGTTAGCCCAAAGGTTGACTGGGAGAGAATGCATTTAGCATTAAGTTCGCCTTTTGTACTCACAATTTTTATTTGTGTACAATAGAGTTTAAATAAATAAATAACGTGTAATGTTGTTCAAGGATATTACATAGTTCAAGGATATGAACGAAGTAAAACAACATGAAAATTCAAGGAGTTACAAACTAAAAACGTACTCAAAGACTTTAATAACTTTTGAACTTAGTAAGGGAAATAACTATTTAAAAAGGAGGAAAATGAGATAACCAGAAACTGAAGAAGTGAATTTAGAATAAATAACGAGATAAGAATTTATCAATACCGAAGACGTCGCAGCATGGCTAAAAGGCTAAGACCTTTTCCGGTTCCGGTTCCAGAAAGATACAAATAATTAACTTTAAAAAAACAAAGAATGAGAGTTTTGGCGCCATCGTAATTGAAGATGGTCGTATTTTTTCATAATTATTGAATTTCGTGTTTATATTGAGTGAAATTAGTTAATTTAGGTGGAAATTAGTTTACTTTTGTTCAGTGAACTTGCACAAATGAAATAATCATGAAGAAATTAGTGTATCGTGAATTTCCTCGCTGCCGCCAAATCTCCCAAAGTGTGCTTGTGTAAAGTTACCACCGCTTTACTTCAAGAGCCTGAAGTGACTTTGTAAATAATGACTAATGACTGTGTAAGAATAATTAACGGAAGACATGTGACTAATGACGAAATAATTAATACGGAAGACGTGGCAGCATGGCCTAAAGGTCTTAGCAGGCCCCAGAAAAGGGCAAAATACCTTTAAAAAAAAGAATGACTTTAGTCAATTGTCACTGTCAGTGTCACAAAAAATGTTAAAAAATATTTTGTTTTTAGGTGAAAGATATTAAATAAAAAATAAACGATTTATTAAATAAAATGGACATAAACCAAGAAACTGAAAGTGCGGAAATTAAAGACTCGACGTCTAGTGAAATCAATACAACAGAAAAAAACAATAAAGAAAATAATGTCAATGAAATGCTAAAAAATCGCTTACGAAAATATCTTAGGAAATTAGAAGGTACCTTTATAGCTTAAATCAAAGTAAAAATAATTAAAATTGTGTTGTTATGGTATGTACCCATCTTTAATAAAAATATTTATTTGCAGATACTAATACAAGTATAACAAAAGAAGAAAGCGAAAAGCTGGAAGTGGAAACTTTCAAGCAACTATATAAACCAAAAATTGATGAGAACTCTGAATCCTACAAAAAAATACCAAGATTTTACTTCAAACTACCACGTCCTGACGATGTTTTAGCACATAAACTGAGAGAAGAGACTAGAGCTCAATTTTTACAAAAGAAAAGTAAAGAATTACTGGATAACAATGAATTGAAACATTTGTGGAATTACCTTGAAAAATCAAGTAAAAAGTTTAGTATGTCCAAAAGTGATGATGTCCCTATTGACTATCAACAATTTAGAAAAATCAGAGACGAAGCAGAACCTAAGTACAAGTAATTATTAATTATTTTCAATTTTGCAGTTATCCTGATACTCTTTCCTTTTTATGACCCAAGACAGTAAATAAGCTCACCGAAATAGGTGACTAAGTTTTTTTGTAGGATCTTCTCAGTGTGAGGCTAAAAATCCAAGAAATAAAACTATAAACAAGATTTTTAGTTTTACACTTGTATCTACAAGCACAGGGACCACATTATGGTCAATGTGAATAAAGTTTTCTTAATCTCAAAAAAATATTGCTCACTTGAAACCAGTGTGAGACTATAAACACCATCAATTTTGTGGGTGCTTTGCTGTTCAGAATATTTAACTTTTTCATAATCAGAAAAGTGTGTAGCAAAATCCTTGCACTATGAGCAGAGTGTACTTAGTGTTACGTTTGTATTGAGCATTATGTGTTACAGTCCTCCAGATCTTCCATATTTGTTACATTTTTTGTACATACAAAGTGCTTTTAAACCACTTGATGATGGCCTTTTTTCTTTCTTTAAGATTTATAGATAAATCATTAATTGTATTTAAGTAAAACATTGACTTAGTCTCTTAATCACAAAAGAAATTTCAAAATTCAAATTCCATTATAAAGTAAAATTTAACTTGATAGTGTAAAGTTTATTTAAACCATCGAAATTTATTCTTAAATTCCTGCAACTGAAAGTACACAATGTTAAATGGCCTAAGTCTAAGTGACTCACAAAATTCAAATAAATACAAATATAATTTAAATAAAATTGCAAATATTAATCAATTTCACCCATATTTTCCAGGCCATACCTCACAGCTGAAGTTTTTGGTCGCTTGCAAGCTGCAGAAGGGGGTGTAGGTCTTGTTCGAGTGGTCTCTCTGTTCAATTATATCATGAGGCGGGTGTGGCTACAACAGACCAGGATAGGTCTTTCTCTGTATGATGTCACTGGCCAAGGGTACCTTACAGAACATGTAAGTAATTACAGCATATTTGTTATTTTGTTAATTTATGTATCCTTATTGCACTTATGATGTTTTTTTCCTGCCATATCGTGCATATATATATTTTTTTATTTAAGATACCTTTAGAAAAATATAGATACATATAATAATAACTATAAATATATCATGTATTCCCAGAGGTTCCATTGAAGTTCTTCCATGATGGGACTAGTGGAATTTTTCCCAAAGGTTTCATTAACTGGAATACTGGGATTTAATTTCCCAAAATGTCCCCTAAAACAAGTAAATGTTTATAAATAGACAAACAAAACTAGCAACTTGCTTACAATGTTAATTGATTTATTTAAATTAAAAAAAAATTAAAAGTGTACTACTTTTTAACAGCATTTTGTAAGAAAACAAAAAAAAAAATTAAATATATCCGGTTGCACAAGGTATTTAAAAATTCCCTGAACCTCTGGGAAAAAAAACCCACTAGTCCCATCATGGAACAACTTCAATGGAACCTCAGGGAATACAAGAAATATATCATTTACATACAGCTGAACAAATCAGTTCACTATGCTATCTCTGTGGCCACAAAAGTTGTACTGTTGTACTTGCTAATGCGCATCAGGTTACTGTACTCATTATTAGTATAATTGTCTTGAATTTGTCTTAAATACAATTATACAACACGAGACATCTGGCAACATTAAAGGTATCAAATAGGAATTAATTAAATGTCTTGTGTCGGAAAGAAGCACTCTTTGGCAGTATCAGTAAATCAGCAGACAAAATGTTGTAAAAAAACAGACAGACAGACTAGTCAATTCATTGTGTCTCCAACTCGTTTTGGGTGAAGGTGCAGCAGGATATTTATGATAGTGTCTTGTTTGTTCAGAGTCAATTTATTGTATTTAATTGAATTACTTTTCAGGACCTCGAGGGCTATATTGCAGAGCTGGTCCCAACACTTGCTGCTTTAGATGGATTAGACTCTTCTTTTACATCATTCTATGTGTGCACTGCTGCCAGAAAGTTTCTGTTCTTTTTAGATCCTCTCAGAGTTGGGAGGGTAAGAATACGGGATGTATTGTCCTGCTCTTTCTTAGATGATTTGCTTGAGGTAAGTGGGTTTACTACATATTGTAAAATTTAAATAATTTATGTTATTGCTATTGTTACTGAAATATATTCCAGTTCCTAGAGTCAATGATTATTGCCTAGTAAATTATTCCCAGATAGGCAGATTTGTCTTAGAAGCTAAAATGATGTGCCCCACTTTATCATTCATTCATATAGATGTGTTATTGGGACTTTTAATATTGGTAACTTATGTGTGTGAGTGCTCATTTTTCTGAGCATCTGTAACTATTTTTGTTTATACAAATGCTGCCATATTGTATGAAAGAAGACCTCTTCTCTGTCTCGCAATTAGATTATTTGTAAACTGTTTGAACAGAAAAACCAAAAAAATTCTTTGATAAAATAGCATGATACTGAGCCTGCCCATGTTACACAATTTAACCTAGCACCAAAGTAAGAAAATTATTGAGTCATGGGTGTTAGTCAACAAGGCTTAACATAGAAATGAAAATGAAATGAATGAGAAATTCATAAATAGCTCCAGAGTAAATAATATAAACAACTAGGACCTGGATATGCAAACATCTCAATGTTCTTCACACAAATGCAACAGATCATAGAAACCAAGTGTGACGATTAGTTGATGTTTCGTGTTAAACAACTATAAGTTGAGAGTCAATTTGTTTGTTATCTCATTGATTATGCCTAGTTTTAGGTTGATCCCACTAAATTTCTACTACTGTTGTAATTAATTTTGCCTATATGCTGTCAGTGCTCATAGCTTTCGTGTTCAGTTTTGAAGGTACCTGCACCATTGACCAACCACAAGGTCAGTGAACAAGTGCAAGGCTCTCCTGGTAGTAAGAGATAACTGTTTGAGCTTATAGGTATCTATATATATAGGTAGGTATGGTATCATAGATGCTACAGGTGCGCCGCTGTCCTGTGGCCAGGATGTTAGGCCAATTGTTGGTAGTCCTACTAATATGGAAAATGTTAAATTTTGTCGGTTTATTTGTCTGCTGAACCGATTTTCATGAAATTTGGTAAACACATAGAGGGTAATTTGGATTAGCACATAGAATAGTTTTATCCCGGAACAATGTGGGCAACGCTGCGGGCAACACTTAGTGACCTATATTTTAACTTATGCTCGCCTCTTACGATCTGCCTGGCAGAGAGGCAGATGGTCTATTCCATTTAGCAGACGTGGACCAACACGGGAGAAATACATAAACATCTTTGGTTTTTATAAGCGACGCAAATACTTTTGTATGCTATAAAAACCACGATCAACCTCTAGTAAAAATATTACACTCACAGCAAATATTTTCAGTTGCGCGATGAAGATCTACCAATGGAATTGCAAGAACAAAATTGGTTCAGTGCTGCGTCAGCGTTACGCGTTTATGGGCAGTATCTTAATTTAGATAGAGATCATAATGGCATGCTTAGTATCAATGAACTGGCGGGGTGAGTTGTGTTTCATTATTTGCTTTAAAAATAATCTAGTTGTATACATGAAACGGCTTACATTTCAATTAATTAAAAAAAACGACGGGTTGCACTCCGGGAGTGCCGGCAGAAGTGAAAACTAGAATATTAACGTTGTGCATTTTTGATATTTTGGAATAGGTAGGGAATAATTTTGCACGAATTGCTTATGAAAATACTAATATTTATGTGGTAGAATACAATATTAATTTATTGCGTTATCGTACACAAACATGACAACATGAACATTCGCGTAAGCGTCCTGCGTTGTCTTACGGATTTTCGATCAGGTCACGTGTCCTGACTCGGATTTAGAAGTTTTTATCCATTCCAAAAAAAGTGCGCAACGCCGCTGAAGAAGTTTTACTTCAATAATAATACTCGACAGCTTGATCATAAATTTTTCATCATTGATGGTTATAATATGAAAGTTTGTATTCATCTCAAGATTAAGAAGAAATTTATAAAAAAAATAATTAACTATTTACAGCTATGGTTCTGGAACTTTAACTCGGGCATTCCTACAGCGTGTGTTCCAACAATGTCTGACGTACGACGGTGAGATCGACTACAAGACCTATCTGGACCTGGTCCTGGCGTTGGAGAATCGCCGCCAGCCTGCCGCGTTAGCATACCTCTTTCGCGTCTTGGACATCAACTCCCAGGGATACTTGGATGCATTCACGTTGAATTATTTTTTTAAGGTTAGTTTATTTAGTGTAAACTGGCAACAGTCATCATACCTACTTCACAATAGACTAACTTATTTTGAAGGATGAAAATGTAAAATAAATTATTTAGATTTCTTCAGTATGGACTTGTATTATAACTAAAAACCTTCTAACATGTACTCTGTCAACACCCTTAGCCAACTGAGCTACCACTTAGCTATGTGGTAGTCGAAATTTTTGTTTCTATATTTATTGATATATTGTCATAAAAATGTCTACTTATAAAAGTTCTACATAGCTGCATAGCTTATTATATACAATGGCGGGAAGCACTCATTGCTTGGCTGGGTAGATTTTAATTTTTCTATCCCTGTGGTGTATCATCTCTAAAAGGGTTATTCATTTTATATTTATTTATAGAAATAGTAGACACATAAAAAGACGAACCTTCTGATAGTAAGAAGATTTCAAAGTCGCTGAATCACCAAAGGTGATTAGGGTGTTGCTTTTTGAGACTGGGATGTTAGACTCATGTGTCAATTAGTTTACAGGTTACTATTATCTCCAAACTGGAACACGTCAACGGTAAGAAAAGACAAAATCATGACAAATTTATGGCGACAAAAATTAATATCAATCCTGACGAATCGTCGAAAAACTGCCAACTAGTCATGGTCAGTCACAGTGTTAGTGAGGGAGGTGCAGGACGAGAGGAGGCAATGGGCAAGAGCTAATATTATTTTGACGACTTGACATTTTTTTTTCTTTGCAGGCTATACAAGAACTAATGGTAGCTCATGGAGCTGAACCAGTTAATTTCGATGACGTCAAAGATGAAATATTCGACATGATCCGTCCAGAGCATCCGTCAAGAATCACGCTCCAGGATCTGATACGTAGCGGCCACGGTCATACCGCAGTGTCTATACTCCTGGAGCTGCAAGGGTTCTGGGCTTATGAACACAGGGAGGCGTTAGCGGCAGCTGGAGATCATAACTCTTGACAGGATAAGTTGGACTTTACTAGGAGAATTCAAGACTAGAATCATACAATAACTTTTTGGTTTAAGAGGTGTAAAGAAAACCGAGACTTCTTTATATAGAAGAATAAGGAGTTTTTGGCGCCATCGTGAATGAAGATGTTCGTAGTTTTTTCGTAATTTTTGAACTTCGTGTAAATTATGAGTAAAATGAGTTAATTTAGGTGGGAATTACTTAAATTTTGTTCAGTTAAAGTGCACAAGTGAAATATGTATAAAGAAATTAGTGTATCGTGTATTTTCTCGTTGCCGCCAAATCTCACTAAATGAGCATGAGTAACAAGGCCACCGCTTAACTCAAGACCTTGACATGACCTTGACTTATGGTATGTGACATATGACCTGATGAAATGACTTATGACTTAAAAATATTTTAATAATAAGGAAGACGTGGCAGCATGATCTAAAGGTCTTAGCCGGCCCAAGGAAGGGGAAAATTAACTAAAAAAAAATAGAAGAATAAGCCTTATTGCGTTGTAGTTATGGAGGGTAAAGGTAAGGATTACCATCTGATTTGGAGGAGAACTCGAAAAAGTGTTCAGCATTTGCTGAAAATAGCGCTTCTAGTACCTACCACAATAGCGCTGGCGTACGAAAAACTACGATACGAATGTGGCTGTTTTAATACTGAGTGAAGTAAGCCGAATGAAGAAATCGAATCTTTTCATGAGTCAGTAGCCACTTTTTATTTTTTTTCCAATTATAAATTAATTAAAAACTGCGCCACAGCAACACGGAAGTTTGTCTGTCCTTGTTTATTTTACTACGTCCTCAACTTGCGTGTTTTTTTTTATGTTATAGGAAGGCAAACAAGCAGATGGATTTCCTGATGGTAAGAAATTCACGCCGGCTAGAGACACCAAAGGTGGTAATGGTGCGTTGCCAACCTGAGGTCAGGATGTTAGGCCTCGAGCAAAAGTAAGTTTACCGGCTACCTTACCCTCCGAACTGGAACACGTCATGACGTTATGGTGGCAGGAATAGGTAAGGCGGTGGTACCAATCCGGGCAAGTCGCTGCGAAACTCTACCACCTAGTAGTGTAGCGCGTTCTTTAAAATTTTATCCTATGCGATCGCAGCGCCACCTTTATTTTCCCTGTTTTGATAGACACTTTTTGATGCACTGAGACGGTGCTCCTTACCTCTACCCTCCATAGTAGGGCGGGTAGCCCTAGTTGTGCCTCTGCCTACCCCTTTGATGATATGTGTGAAGATTCTTACTTTATTTATTTTTGTAGTGCATAAATAAGTGTTAAGCAATGTAAATATAGTCATTATCTTTTGTCGCACATTTTCGGAATGTTAAACTTAAAATTCAATTAGGTATATTTTTATATGTAAAAGTATATGTGTTTAAAAATAAAAACCATTTAAATTATTTCAGTATTTTATTTAACGTTTGTGAAAAATTAATAACAAAAAATATAATGTTCATATTCTAGTATCTAAATAAAATGTGTATATTGGAAATAGAATTTAATAAATTGTTTTATTGTCTTTCACGTGACCATTTTCTCTTAATAACTAATAATATAAAAAATCAACAATTCAATAACCATTATTAAAACCATTAATATTGTACTATGTATAAGACTTTGTTAAAAGTTGGTAACATTTTTGATTTGAACATTTTGGATTTGAACATTTGATACTCATCTCAAAATATTTATAAATGCTTGTTAGATTTTTAAACTAGCTTGTTATATTTATACACCACTAGCTGTTCCCGCGAACTTCGTTCCACCCATTCAGTTTGTATGGGAAAAATTAAAATGTTGTTTTTCCCAGTTTCCTCACAATTGAACAGGATAAAAAGTATCCTATGTCCTTCTCCCGGTTTTAAGTTACCTCCCTACCAATTTTCAGCCTAATCGGTGTAGCCGTTCTTGAGTTATAAATAGTGTAACTAACACCACTTTCTTTTATATACAGCAAGATTTTTTATCACCATCCAAATTTTTTCTGGACATAAGTATCTATAAATAAGTCTATTTATGAAAGAAAAATAGGTATCTAGCAGGTAGCTATCTAGCATGTCAGAGCACTCAGCGCGTAGGTACGGAGCGCGCGCTGCCCATAAACATCAATATTTTGCGATGTCATATCTTAATATTTTAGTATTGAGGGATACTAAAAGAAAAAAACACGTATTTAATTATTTTCACTTAAGATCAACATATTAAAATTTGGATGGTGATTAAAAAGTAATATATAATCTATAATATACACCCTATTATAGATTATAAGGCACATACAAAGAAATCCTTTTTTTTCTATAACATAAATGGTACAGCTTATAAAAATATTTGGATTTTTTGGCGTATGTTTGTCGCTGACACGACCAATCGTAAAGCTTGCAATATGTGTAGTCTTAAGACCCCAAAAAGAATATACTTATATCTCACTCGCTCAAAGGTTTCAAACGACAAGCAAAACAGCAACTAATAAAAAAAAACAACTTACGTAAAAAATGTAATGTAAATTTAAATCTGCATTATGCGTGTTTGTAAATGTTCAACACCGATGTATGTATACTAGTTTGTGCTATCTTGAACTGTTTTAAAAATATGTTTAAGTAGATCTAAGAGAAATAACATAGAAGAGATTTTGAACTAGCACCCTTTGATCTTGATTTTAAAATATCACAGGGATCATGTGCGGTTATTAACATGTGATTTAAAATTATTATAACATTGTAAATGTGTGAAATAATAGTAACTGCAATATACCAGAACAGTGAAAGCTGTATCAGCCCTCTGTATAGAAAGCCTACACAGCCAGCCAGCCTGCGAGCCAAGTATATAACCAGCTAGCCAACAGTTTATATTTATTTTATTTATCATTTAGGTTCTTTTTGGTAATTATATATGGCTGGCAAAAAAAATAAAATGTATTGTCACTTATAGTGATTTTTAGTGACCCATAAAAATAAATTACGTTTTTGACTTTTGACGATTATAATAAAATTTGTCAACATAAAGAAATTAACACATTTTTTTATGTAGAAAAGTAACATACAACCCGTCAGACACTTTTACCTACTATTTGATCAACATCGATGTTATAATAAGTTGCGATAATACAAATAATGATGATCGACTTAGATACTTGACCAAATTCGATGAATCTTGACTTATACTTACAGTTCACTTTTAACAGTTCAACTTACAAGTTCAACCCTAATATTTAAAATCGTTAAAGGTGTGATTTTAATTAAAAATCTATAATTTAAAATTAGTACCCATAATGTGGAAACATTATTTTTTGGAATATCGTGAATTTGCACTTACTATTTTGTAAAAATATATTTTTACATCTGTTGTAAGTGAATTTTCTAACATAAACGACATTTTCTTATTAAACGGACTCTTGTGCACTTCTATATTCGAAAACACTTCCTCTCTCCAGAAACTCGCTGTATTGCTTATCTGTTTGTGTGTTTGTTGCTGTATCACCCACAGGTCTCCCATAACCACCACCGCCGGGCGAGTTCATTATGTATTTGTCCTGTGAAAAAAAACTTAAAAACTGACAAAATACAATTCCTATATAAGCATAATGATAACAAAAATGTGATTTCTGATTTGACATAAGAAATAAAAACTCGAGCGTTAGAGTCTCCATCGCTAATTTCTAACGCCTCAAACTGGATCTCAGCGATTGCGGGGCGACGGCGAGAGCGGGGCGGGCGCGGGCGCGGCGAGAGCGGGGCGAGAGCGGGGCGG
>NJDD01001807.1:18987-34369 GCA_002245505.1 Calephelis nemesis | reverse complement strand
GTGTGTGTGTGTGTGTGTGTGCGCGTGCGTGCGTGCGTGCGTGCGTGTGTGCGTGCGTGTGGTGCGTGTACGTGTGTGTTTTTGTTTTCGTAATTGTTTGAGAGTATTTGATCATTTTAGTGCTATACATGCCGCCTTAAATTGTCCTGCCAAAACGTACTTGCCATTCCCGTTTTCCGGTTTAGAACATAGATAAGCCGGCAAATTATTTCAGTTAAAATTCTATCAGGTCTGCAAAGTATCATCAACGTTGATAATTGTTGGTAATTTCTAACATAAAATCCTAACTTTTAACTTTCAGATTTTAAATTTATACACAAATACTTTATCTCCAAGAGTAGTAAAGTATCAATAATTATTCAGATTAAAGTGATAGTAACAAACTTCAGACTTTTATTCAGGTTTCTATCATGGGTGTGTATGGACTGCCGAATTTCAAACCCAAACCGCTGCATCTATTTTTTTTGTGAAAGGTTAATGAACACGCACATGCACATTGAGATAAGAAAAATAACCGCGGCCACACCATAGCTGTTATAGGTGCGTTGCTGTCCTATGATCAGGATTACGGCTTCTTGTGCTAGTCTGCCAGATACCCTACCCTCCGGACCGGATCATGAGTCATTATGACGACAAGAATAGGAAGGCAGTAGTTCCCTACCAGGGCAAGTTGCTGCACAGCACTCTACCATCAGTGTGCTAAGGAAGTTTTGCGATTACAGCTTTTAAATCTTATATGCTTACGTGAAGTCGCACACAGCACTGCCTTCATCTTTGTCCAAAGTCACGGTAAGAGTGATTGGAGTACCATTGTCCATGTAGTCCGTGGCTTTCAGAACCGCTGACCCAGTCTTTGATATTGCGTTCTTGGCTATTTCCTATAAAACACAATACACGATCAAGCTTGAGATTTGACGACTATTGCTAAATTAATGACACTGGTCGACTGAATCCGTTTTTAGTCCTGCAAGTGCTTAACCAGTTGGCATTATCACCTTAGCTTTTCCTACCGCCATAACATCAATGATTGCTATTACTTTATTCTAATTTGATCTTCAGTCAGATCAGTCACCAGTTCACGGTGATTGTAGTCACCAACAAAATTCTATGGTCAAGTGTCCACGGGGACAACAGTCACCAAACGACAGCGTTCTGCGGTCTTCTACACATATTATTAGTTTAACAGAAAATAGTGATGGCATAATATTAATTTTTTTATCCGGGCGAGCATTCGGCATCAATGAAACACCGATTCTATGCCACGAAAAAAATATTTGAATGTTACAGCATGCCGTTATGGTTTGAGTGCGTAAGAGTGTGTTAAGTGTTTGTTGTCAAAAACTAAACATTTAAATTGAGATAATTATGTTGTTTGAAAGCATATAAGATGTACAATAATAGTGTAAAACTCGAAACAAAAAATGTATGTGTATGACATTTTTTTAATATTTCCAATTTTCATCTTTTTTTCGCCTTTCACAATTAATTTAAACTATTTAAAATTTAAATATTTTTTTTTTGTATTTTGAACTTTCCGTGAGTGTTTTTTACTTGAAGATAGCTTTAGTAGCTTTTTAGCAGTAACCGTTTTCGTCGAGAGGGCCGCGCGCGCTCCTAATTAATAACATGACATTTAATGCGCGTACAGGTGAGGCGAGTGTCACTCGCGAAGTTTGAACTGGTGAGTGGATAGGTTACCCGTGTTCTTAGACATGAAGCATAACATAATAACCTCAGACAAGCAATGTCCCATTATCATCTAGGGCAGTCATAAAATACACTCTGACTTTCAAGTATGATTACGCTATTATATCTGCTATATTCATTTGGAAATATCACAGACAACTGGTTCCACAAAAGTTATGTAGGAGATGTAAATATACAATACTTGCTACGATACATGATTTATCTGTTACCTTTAACATATCCCGTACAGCCAGCTCGGCGTTCTTCTGTATATGCGCCATGTACGCTTGCACTACGTCCAGGCCATACTGGTCAATAAGTTCACCGACCAATTGTATTCCCTGGAATGTTTGCAAAATTATAATAACGCTCATAAAATTTATAACACAGGGTGTAAAAATAATATATAAAATTCGTCAATTCAATTGTCTGATGGCATTGACTTAAATATGAAATATTAGATACTAGCTGTCCGGGCGAACTTCGTCCCACCCGTTCAGTTTGTATAGGAAAACACAAAATATTGATTTTCCCTCTTTTTCTCTTCATAAGCACCTTTTTACAATAACTAACAACCAACACAGCTAGCAATTTATTTTTATATTACAATATAAATTTTGGTCCGGGTCTGATGAGTATAATAGACCATTTTGCGTCTCTGCCAGGCAACTCGTAAGAGACGAGCATAGGTTAAAATATAAGTCAGGTATCAATAAAACCGCTGGTGGAATACTTCTGTGTAGCAACTTGCCCGAGTAGGGATCTACCTTCTTGCCGTCACAATGACTCCGTCATGTTTCATTTTGGAGGGTAGAGTAGCTGGTTGACTTGATCAATAGGGCTAACATGCTTGCCACAGGCCAGCGACGCACCGGTAACGTCTATGATGTGTATAGGGAACGATTGTCTTTAACCATTAAGAGACCCGTGCTTGTTCGCTGATCTACTATATAAAAAAAATGGTTGCCTGTAAAGTCGGTTTTACGGGCGAGGATTTTACGTGACAACGTCTTTTTCTCGGTAGAATATGTGGGAGAGAGACGCAAGGCGGCGGGCCATTCTCTCGTTCGGTGACTCATCGTAACAGACGTGAGCGGGCGTAACACTTTTTCAAGAGTGACTCCGAGCCACAACCCAATTTAAAACGTTGTCACGTCAAAATATGAAGCTAGAATTTGAAAGAAAAAGCCCACTCCACAATGGCCACGGAAATGGCTCTAATAGAAGTCATATATGTAGATATGAGCTCACTCAAGATGCACACTCAACACATTTTATCTATTTAGTATAAATCACCTCTGTGGTCTAACGGTCCAGGTGTTGAACTTTGACTGCATGAGTTCCCGGGTTCGAGTCCCGGATCGGGCAACAAAATGAAAATTTGGTTTTTCCAATGTTCTAATAAAAAAAACGTTGCTCGGGATTGAATATATGCCCGATTGGCGATAGGCTTGTCTTATCACATTTTGGGACTTAGTGTCTTCGGCTAATCGTGGGTGCCCTCTGCCTACATCTTCGGAGATATGGGCGTGAAGATACTTTAGTATAAATTTGAATAAATTAAACTTCATTTGAGCAATAATTTACAAAAATTTAGGCAACGTACTCAAAGACATGATTTTTTACAACAGAATACTTTTAACAATTTATCAAAGAAGTTATGTAACGTAGCATGACTTACCCTTTGATTAGCCGCCACTTGTGCCTTTAAATCCGACAAATTATCCGCTAGGTTTCTCGTACCGGAACAACCCGGTACCTGTCCTGGTTTCATTAATTCTGAAATAACACAATTACATTAGTCTTAATTCCAAAATTCAATATATTTATCATTCTAACCTAATATTTTAAAAATAAGAAAGTTATATATTCGACGCTTATCCTATTTTATGTATGTTAGTCGATTTCTTTATCATTTATGAATAGATTTTTTTTATTGAAAGAGAGTACTGGGAAAAGAGAAAAAAAAGAGAAAATGGGGCCACCATTTTCACCAAGGCTGAATCTGATTATAGGATCCCTGGACAGTCAAAAAGCTTTTTAACTAAAATTTTATGGCTACCTCATCTTTAATCTCAGCGCAACCATTGGTGGCAGGGTAAAATCTCGCCTCATTCGCATTTTTTTCTGTGAAGAAATAGCAAAAAGTAGACATATTTTTAAAAAGTAATCATTAATTAAAAAGTTTACCTTCCACCAGCTCTTTTTCCTTAAAATGTCCGCCATCGACTAATAAGAATGACTTGAATGCGGCTCCCTCTTGTGCCAGTGACGTGGAATGTGGTGGCATGGAGCCAGGAGTCAGGCCACCAATGTCAGCGTGGTGACCGCGAGATGCCACGAAGAATATTGGCCGTTTTGATGATCTGATCGATAACATCCAATAAGATTGTTGCATTTTACTAGATATTGTTCAATGCCTTTGTCACGACTTGCTATAGATTATGTACATCAGTTTCCGTATCGAAATATTTGATGCTTTTAGTCTGAATATTTAGGTTTCTTAGGGTACCAGTATCGCCCTTGATCAAAATTTAAAAACGCTAGGAAATATAACTGCGAAAAGTAATAGCTAGAATAAAGAAGCCTTGCTATTAGTTTAAGACGGCTCATTTGCTAGTCTGTCCCTGCATACTAATATTATAAATTGACCGCCTCGTTGGTCGAGTGGCTAGCGTACTCGCCTAACTGCATCGACGAACCGCGAGGCTTGGGTTCGATTCCCGAGGGGGGCAGGCATTTGTGTGATGAACATTTTGATGTGTTTATTAAATTTATTCTGGTATCTATTTAAGTATTTCTATGTAATAGTATCGTTGACTAACACCCATAACACAAGCATGTAATTTGCTTACTTTGGGGTTAGATTCAATTTGTGTAACTTGTTAATATTATAAATGAAAAAGTGTATTTTCTTGTCCTACTACAACTTCGTAACTGAGCGATGTTATTGTAAAAGCTTTGGTTGTGGAGATAGTTAGAAGACTGGAGCCTTGTAAGCTGCTTTTTACCTGAACCTGATCCTGAACGGGTTCCCGCAGAAAAACTTCATTTAACTTCAAAACGCGGGCGGAGCCGCGGACAACATCTACCTCTTCATAAAAATTGACTTACTTGTGGAAGACTGGCGTCATGACAGTAAAGTCTGGAAGGTGAGAGCCCCCCGCCTTAGGATGGTTAGCTAGTATCACGTCTCCGGGTTTTAACGAGTCTCCCCGCACTTTCATCTGAAATTAGTTTGGTATTAGTCCATCCGCTGTTACAGACAACACGTAAATAAGGTTTTATATATAATAAGATATAAAAGTGATGTAGTGCTGGAACAAGTGAATGAAATTGTATATCTTGATTGTGCTTTTAGCAGGGATGGAAGGTACACCGCGGATGTAGAGAGGAGAGTGAGTGCAGGGAATAGTGTGAATGGAGCGTTGGGTAGGCTATTCCAAAGCGAGGTTTTGAGTCAAAAAGCTAGACTCGCTTTGTATAATTCTGTGCTTATCCCAACGTTATTGTATGCAAGCGAGAGTTGGGTATGTCAGAAAGATCATAAAAGTAGGATAAATGCGGTCGAAATGAGAGTACTACGGAAAATCTGTGACGTAACGCTCGCTGACCGCATTCGTAACAGTGAGATCCGAGAAAGAGTGGGATTGAAAGAAAGTGTTGGTATTAAAATGCGAAAGGGCATGCTCCGCTGGTTCGGTCATGTGGAAAGAATGATAGATGAAAGATTGACAAAGCAGATATACAATGCGAATGTGGATGGATGTAAGTACCCGGGGAGACCAAGGCTGACATTTCACGATCAGATCAATCGGATATTATCCGAGGGTGGTGTCAAGAGTCTCCGAAACCGGCGTGTTTGTATGAAAAGGGTAATGAATGTGAAGGAAGCAAGACAGGTTTGTCAGGATCGTGAGGTCTGGCCCTCGATACTCTCTGCCTACCCCTTAAGGGTCTTGGCGTGAAGATATGTATGAATGTAAGATATAGAAAAAGAACACAGCTTGCTTTATGTAGTGTGATTAATAGATAACTGTAGTCTGTAGACCCAACAGATATTATAGGTGCGTCGCTGTCTTGTGGCCGTGGTATTTGGCCCATTGTGCAAGTCTACCGGCTACCCTACCCTCCGGACCGAGCGAATGAGCGAGCCATCATGGCGACAGGAATAGGTAAGGCGGTGAATCCCTACCCGAGCATGTTGCTGCACAGCACTCTTTCTTTAGTCTTTTAGGTAACAACCCATTTACCATATGCTCGCCTGTTATATGCTCAGCAGTAAAGCAGATGATTTATTCTCCACAGGAGACCCGGATCAACACGGGGAATATCCATTACATACTTACAAATCTTCGTGCCAAGTCCCTCACGCACTAGACAGAGTGTATCAACTGGCAAACGTCACGATTATTTCAGAACTGCCAAGCTTCCTCTAAATTCATTGCTCTTTTCACACAAACATGCTAATTTTGGAGACTTGACACCAACCTCGGATAATACCCTAGCAATTTGATCGTGGAATATCAATCTAGGTCTCCCCGGGTACCTGCATCCATCCACATTCGCATTGTATATCTACTTTATTAACCTTTCATTCAGAGGAAATTATTGAATCTAAGTGGTAAAGTGAATTAAAAAAAAAAAAGTATCTTCACGCCCATATCCCCGAAGAGGTAGGCAGAGGCACAACCAGGGCACCCACGACTAGCCGAAGATACTAAGTCCCATAATGTGATAGGTGGCAAGCCTATCGCCAACTGGGCACGTTTCCAATCCCGACCAACATTTTTTTATTAGAAAATTTGAAAAATCCAATTTTCTTTTTGTTGGTCGACCCGGGATTCGAACCCGAGACCTCATGCAGTCAAGTCCAACACCCGGACCGCTAGACCACAGAGGCGATAAAAAGTAAAGTGAATTGATACCATTATCTTACCTATTCTTAGTGTCAGTTCCCGCCATTGACGCGTTGCACGCCAGAAAGAAATTTGATTGATTTGCATATTATGTACTCATAGCTTAGGATCTTAGTCACGTGATAGACAACATATGTGGTGTGTTTAAGCAACTTAACATCAAGAAAACTGCCTGCTTTTTGCTGACTTAAAACATAAAAAATGCATCTATGCACAATAATACATATTATAAAATCGTTGAAGACTGTAAATAACCGAATTAAATAACCGTAATAGCTTCCTAGGCAACTTGTAAGAGAGATTTGCTTTTTTTTTTGCAATACAAGAAACGGTAATATACCAATTTCAATCAAATTTTCAACACTTGGAATTGTAATAAAAAAAATTTAATCAGTCAACTTATTGAAATATCTCTAATTAGGGAACTTAGGGAAATAATATAATGATTTAGATTGCAGGCCAAAGTTGTAGCCATAGTCAAGTAATAAACAAATAGATTTATACCTGGTACTGGACAGTCTCCTGCATAGCTCCCAAATGTACGGGTATATGGGGAGCATTGGAAACTAGTCCTCCGTCTGGTCCAAATAATGCACAGGAGAAATCCAACCGCTCCTTAATGTTTACTGATATTGAGGTTCTTTGTAGGACTCTGCAATTATAAGAGTATACTGTTGACTGAAGATTTTATATGTTCCTAATGCGATTGGAGAGCATGTCACTATCTTCTTCTGGCCTGTCAAGTTTGGGCTACAGTTAAAAACCTCGCATTTTATTCTCTTCCTATCCTTTTCTGTTGTTCGAAGCTGCTGAAGCAAAAAAATGGAAATGCTAGCAGGTGGCGGAATCGTCAAAGCGATCCTTCCTGCTTACACTGTACGCGAGCCTAAACTTCTACATACGAAAATTGTAACCTGTAAAATTAAATTAAAAATGTTTCTTTAAAAATCGTTCTTACCTCCCCATTTGCTCTGCTATGGACATGAATCTATGCGAGAATATACTTAGTTGTATGGAGTCCAGTTCGGTGCCAACGTTCTTGGACTGTCCGGCACCTATTGTGATTCGAATGTCACCAAACTTTGTTATCTCAGCTTGGCAATCTGGAATATTATTTTCGAATATATAGAAAGAAAACTCACATAACAGAACGTAAAAGACTATCGCTTACTTAAGTTTATTCAATAAGAAGTCTATCCGCGGCCACCTCACCGTAAGAAAAGTTTAGACGCCTGTTTAACTAAACACTTTCTAAAATTGACACACAAATATAACATGCTACACGTGAATGACGTGGCAGCTTGTTATTGGTTAAGAATCTAACTTTAGACAGTGTTCATGTCGTGTGCATTTATTCGACGAGTTTTAATTTTTTTGAGTAAGTCTACAGTCTACAGTAAGGTTACAGTCTGTTCGTTTCTTGCAGTGGAGCATTTTACTATCGTGTGCATTTATTCGACGAGTTTTAATTTTTTTGAGTAAGTCTAAACCAATCAACTATGGTTACAGTCTGTTCGTTTCTTGCAGTGGAGCATCTAATATTTGACACAAAAACATATTAACATCAGAATCTCAAACATTTTTAAACTATACGGATGCCTGATATAAGATTGTAAATTATCCTCAAACAATTTAACTATACGGATTAGGGAGCGTTGAAGTATTACGTAACGCAATTTGGTGGGAAAGGAATCTCTTAAAACGTTACGATGCGTTACAAGGGCAGGTCTTTCTTACAATTCGTTACGTAAGATTGTTTTTTTTTTTAATGAAAAAATTTGTTTATTTATTAAATATAAATAAATACAAATTTTATTTAGTATTATTACCGCAAAGGCCATTGAAATTGTACCAAGGATAAAAACTGTAAGATAACTTTTTGCGACTTTAGGGTAAAAATGGTCACTGAGTGTTACGTAACGTTTAGAGAAGGGGAGGGGGGTACAGAAAAACGTTACGGTGCGCTACAAGGGGAGGAGGGGGTCAAAACCTTCAAAATCACGTTTCGTAATACTTGAACGCTCTCTTATCAAAATCTAACATTTGATCATAAATTATTTTAACTCTAAGAAAGTAAGATTGTAAATTATTTCTCAAACTATTTAAAACTAGCTGTTGCCCGCGTGGTCCCACAAAAACATTGCTTCTTGATAAAAACTATCCTATGTATTTGTTCAAGTTACCCTGTATGTGTGTGCCAAATTTTATAAAAATCGGTTCAGTGGGTTTAGCGTGATGAAGTAACAAACAAACAGACAAACTTTCGCATTTATAATATGAATAGGATTCTTTGTTTCGTTGTATACCTATGTTACAAATGGCTTTTTTCTTCATTTTATGGTCACAATTCCTTTAACTACTTTTCAGTAAACAAAACAAACTGGTACTAACTTGGTTCAACTAGTATTGTTGATAAACTGTCCATAATAATGGCCGGCCCGGATATTATTTGGTCAGGTCGTAAATTTTCCAAGAGATATATCGCAGTTTCTTGGTACCCGCCCTCAAAGTACACTTTCACTGTCTAAAAATAAATAAACATTGATTTTATATTTATATTTTGGTAATCATTTAAGACACTAAAATACGCGGTATACTAGAGGTCACCCATTGGTCGAAATTTGACCATAATATTTTTTTATCTTTATTATTATTATTATTAACTCTTTATTGTACACAACTGATATTACAAAAAAAAAATCTTTTTGATAAGTACGCTATCTTCATTTGTCAGAAAAACCAATTTGTTTCCAAACTTTATGAACATTGTTTGTGCGCCATCTGTGATCTTTATCGTTATCATGAACATATATTTTGTTTGTGCGTGTCAAAAGCATTGTAGTATGTATGATATTTTTTATTTTAATGCACTTTTTAAGCATTATTGTTAAAAATGATTAGCGTTTTGCACTTCTCCTACACATGAACTGTAACTGCGCCAAAATTCATCTTCCTCCGCCCGCGTAATTTTGGTAACCTTTTTACCATTTATGTTTTTAAAGTTTTTGCTTCGCGTATTAATATATGATTTAGATTTTACATCATCCACACTTTTTTAACATTTTAAATTTTTCACAAAACCCCCTTGTGTTATTTTGACAATGTCACGATTTAAAACCCCCAGAGATAACACATTGTTAATGTTTTTTTCCATTACAGAAGTCAATCATAACTAAACAATAAAATACAGTGGAACAACTCGGCCAGGTCGTTACCACAAACTTTCCTATACCCAAAACAAAGTCAAAAAAATATTTAAATCAAAAATATATGCAATATTACAGTATAATTAAGTGGAAAATGCATTCCTACATACCTTTTCCACAGGAGGTTTAACGCCATTTCCGCTAGGTGGCGCTACTTCCGCAGCTATAGAGCTCTTTCCTATACCTCTCACTCGCAAGTCGTCCACTATCACATCTCTATCAGCCAATGTAAAACCGAATTCGTTTCTATATCTGCAATGTATAGATCCAAAAAACTGAAATGTCTGCTTAAATTGTGAAATTAAATCAATTAATATTTATGTCAAAATATAACATAGATGATGGAAAACACTGTACTTAATTAATAAATAAATATAACAACATTTTCCATCCGTTTGTTTTTGGCTCATCGCCAAACTCTAAATCTACTTTAATATGACATTTATTTGTAAATAGTCTAGCGGTTCAGGTGTTGGACTTGACTGCATGAGGTCCCGGCTTCAAATCCCGAGTCGGGCAACAATAAGAAAATTTGGTTTTTCCAATTTCCTAATAATAAGAAAATGTTGCTCGGGATTGGATATGTGCCCGGTTGGCGATAGGCTTGCCACCTATCACATTGTGGGACTTAGTGTCTTCGGCTAGTCGTTGGTGCCCTGGTTGTGCCTCTGCCTATCTCTTCGGGGATATGGGCGTGAAGATACTTTAGGTAGTATTCTGAGAACTAACTAACTACTCTTTACATTCATACTTAAAAAAAGAGATTTGCTTAAGGATATAAAATGAAAGTCATTTTCTATATTTGAATACGTGTTTGTTTGTATGAACTAAAACATTAACGCCTGGATCATTTGTAACCAGATATGGTATACTGGTTTTAATGAGCTAGAGTCGAACATAGGCTCATTTTCATTCCGAAAACTCAAGTAACGTTAGTATTATATTATAACGTAAGTATTAGTATCTGTGTATGTATGTATGTGTGAGAAATGAGAATCATTCGAACTCTATAAAGGCAGCAAAAAAAAATCGGTCCATGTGCAAGTAGATGTGTCAAATTGTAATTGTAGTGCAAGAAGTGTATATAAAAGTAAAGAATTTATGTTATCCAGCTTACCGATCGACAAAAGCAGTGTAGAAGTCTCCATGTTTGGTGGCAGTGGCGGAGTCCCCGGGCGCCGGGGACACCATGAGGGCGCAGTCCGTGCCCGCGTACCGCAAGTGCAAGTAGGGCTCCACCGATATTTGGGAATCCAAGAATCCCTAAACGTATTAATTATTAACTAACCATTAATTAATTTTAACCAATTTAATCATTTTCAATACTTGCAAAATCAAAAAAATGTAATTAATTACCAGTTATTCTGCTACGCACAAAAAGGTAGTCAAAATAAAATGCTTTAGTAAATATCTGACTTCAGGATTTATCCTTTAAATCTTGGGCCGATCATAATAAAATTTAGCAAAAGAATGCACAAAAAATAGAAAGGGGTATATTACTAACTAAAGTGGTAATCATGAAAGAACGAAAAAATAATTAAGATTCTCTTTTTTTTAAACTCTTATACCAATTCACAACATACCATTTTTTATTGTAGAAAAGTACAAAAGTTTATTTTGGAAAGTATAGACTAAAAATAATCAGATTTCGAAAAAGCTAGGTAACAAGAACTATATTGCGTGCTGTAGAATACCCGTTCTTAAGTCCTACCTGGGCTCTCAACTTGTCTCGACAAACAGCAGCCAAGACATCCAGCTGCATGTCCAGCTGTTCAAATTCTTTGGGACAGTACACCGCTGCACACGGTTGCTGAGATTCGTGTACTACGTCCGCTAGCGCCATGCCGTAAGCTGACAGAATGCCTGTATTCATTCACAAGTTCTATGATACAAATTCTACGATATGTGGTGGCAGTTTATTAAACAGCGTAGCTTTTGTATACAAATCGAAATTTTTCAGTACAAAGAAGAACTCCTCATCGCCACAAACTAAAGCAGTGTATAGAGCAGTGTTACATCCTCTGAACAAACTCACTATTGTTAAATATCCAATAAAAACTATTTCGATCACGTTCGATTTCATCCGTTAAATTATGATGCCACAGATTTACAGGCAGACACACACACACAGTCACACACTGACTCTGACACTCACAGCAGACAAACTCACACGCACAGACACGCGCCCATTCCCACTCAGACACGCGCGTATGGACGCACTGGAACCGTGTTATTTGTATGGAAAGAATAATGAATGTAAGGAAGCGAGGCAGCTTCAAAGGATCGTGACATTTGGCACTATATACTTTTTATTTATTTTATATTATATGAAGGCAAACAAGCAGACGGATTTCCTGATGGTAAGAAATTCACGCCGCCTAGAGACATTAAAGGTGGTAATGGTGCGTTGCCAACCTGAGGTCAGGATGTTAGGCCTCGAGCAAAAGTAAGTTTACCGGCTACCTTACCATCCGAACCGGAACACGTCATGACGTTATGGCGGCAGGAATAGCTAAGGCGGTGGTACCAATCCGGGCGAGTCGCTGCGAAACTCTACCACCTAGTAAACTCTCAGCCTACTCCGTTAGGGACTTGGCATAAAGGTAAGTAAGTAAAAATACAAATGACCTTACCAGCATATTTATGAAGTAATACAGTGGAGATGCCAAGCCGTGAAGCCACAGCGCAGGCATGTTGACCACCAGCGCCACCGAAACTTGCCAGCGCGTGGGTACGGGCATCGTGCCCGCGAGCTGTTGTTAGTGCTCTACACACAAAACATCTATATGTGATGCCAAAACTTTGGACCCGTTTTAACGAAAATTGCGCAGACGCAGGAGCATAAAATTTGGTACACTGGTTGGTAGTTTATGTGTAGGAGAAGTGCAGAACGCTAATGTTTTTCAATAATAATGCTTACAAAGTACACTAAATCAATAAATAAGACATTACCCACACTACCATGCATTTGACACACACAAACAAATATATTAATGATAACGATAAAAGATCACAGATGGCGCACTAAAAAGTTTGGAAACAAAATAGTAGGTCTTGAGAAATGAACATGGCGTTCTTATCAACAAGATACTAAAATGTATTATGCCCGAATTTCGACCAATAGGCGGCCACTAATTTATTTAAATATGTCTAATACACGGACGAAGCTATGGACATCAGTTAGTTAATTATAAAATCCTAAAGTACCTCTGTGAATGGTCAATGGCATGTGGACGTTAATTTTTTGTTAAATAGGCAGTTTTTTATAATATAGAAGAGAGCGGAAATGGATTTTATCCGAGGGTAATGTCACGAGTTTCCGAAACCGGGGTACGAAGTAATACAAGTGGATAAAGTTAGGCAAGTCTGAAAGGATCGTCACACTTGACACTCGATCCTCTATCCGTATATCTGAATATAAGGACTTGGCGCGATTGAATACATTTTAGATACAAAAAAAATAAGTAACGTTGCGACGACATACACGACGGTAATCAATCCCTACAGCCGACCGAAATCGGTAGCATCTGGACTCTGGGGTATCACAGACGCATTGCCGATATTTTAGATATGATTATGCTATTTTCTTAAATGTTATAAAGACAATACTTGATACCCCCTATCCTCAAAGAGATAGGCAAAGGTACAACCTGGGTAAACACGACTAATCGAACATTCTAATTCCCACAGTGTGATAGTTTTTTTTATGATATTGGAAGGCAAACAAGCAGACGGATTTCCTGATGTTAAGAAATTCACGCCGCCTAGAGATACCAAAGGTGGTAATTGTGCGTTGCCAACCTGAGGCCGGGATGTTAGGCCTTAAGTAAAAGTAAGTTTACCGGCTACCTTACCCTTCGAACCGGAACACGTCATGACGTAATGGCGGCAGAAATAGGCAAGGCGGTGGTACCAATCCGGGCGTCTGCTAAACTCTACCACCTAGTCAGATGTCACGGTGTTAGTGACGGTGAGCCTATGCTCGCCTTTTACGAGCTGCCTGGAAAGGAAGGCAGATGGACTATTCTACAAAGGAGCCCGGACCAACACGGGGAAAGTTGGCAAGACTGTCGCCAACCGGACATATATCTAATTCAAGGCAGCGTTATTTTTTATTAGAGAACTGAGATTTTTTTCTTTTTTTTTAGTAAGGTCTAAAAGAATTTGAAAATTCCTTACTTACCTTATCGGTCTACACATGGCCTCGTTAGCCACGTTTATAAAACCCAATGCGACTTCTTCCATAGTCATCTGAAACAATATGATGTATAATAAGACGAAACCGATTTCTCAGTCAATTTTTCCAGTACTTAAAGAGATCTGCAATATTTTAATTAAGCAATCAAAATACGAATCTACCGGCAACTTTGCACAATACCAAAGCCATGAGTTGCAATGAATTACATACTAACTCAAAGATCGGTAAGTTATGTGTTGAAATCTATGTCATTTTTGGTCTAAAAATGTGTTTCTCTTAGTTACCAATAGAGGCGCTGTTCAAAGTTTCCATACAAATAATTTACAGAGACGGTAGCGAGTATAGTAAACTTGACAAGCCGTAAATTCTTGGTAAGGGTTCTGATTTTGCCCTAAGTAAGTAATAAAGTCAATATTATTACCTCTTTACCGCCATCTTGTTTGATAAAGCTATTGATTTCGCTGGTTAGCTTCTTGAAAGCAATAACAGTGGCTTCTTTATCCAAAGGTTCATTTTCAGTGGGGCCAAATATTTTGGGGAAATACTCGGGCAGAAGGCGACCTGAATAAAGAATACTTCAGTAAAAAAATTAAATATTTTTATCAAAAAGAACTTATATTCTGAAATAGTTTCAAAACTCTTATTATTTTGAGAATTAATCTCAATGGTTGACATTACTATTTTTTTTAAATGTTAAATAACTAATATGTTGTGTTTATGACCTAATTTATTACGGCGTAATATCATAATATTAAATATTGAACCATTTAGAAATTGGAAATTCTGAAACCATTGATATAAAAGGGTACTAAGCTTATCAATAAAAATGACAAGTTATCTGAAGATAAGGGTTTTAATATAAAGAATAGGATCGATATATAATGACATTTATCTGCTACAGACTAAATAAGACAACATTAAATAGAAATGTCAAAACTTTAACAAATATTTTATTTGTAAGATAAAAACAAGTAGTAATGAGTAAGCCTATGGGGCTTACCGTCACTAATACCGTGAAATCCTACAAGGTGATAGAGTTTCGCAGCGACTAGCCTGGATCGGTACCATCGCCTTACCTATTACTGCCGCCATAACGACAGTGCTTGCCATTGACGTGTTCCGGTTCGGAGAGTAAGGGTTTTGCTCGAGGCCTAGCATACCGACCTTGCACCAGGCTGGCAACGCACGGTCACCACCTTTGGTGTCTCTAGGCATCGTGAATTTCTTACCAACAGAAAATCCATCTGCTTGTTTGCCTTCTGATATCATAAAAAATATTGCAGTAAATTTAATTAAAAACTACTAATAACGTTACCTAAGAGTAAGTTGGCATCAGTGACGGTGAGCGGGCCGCCCTTGCGGTAGCAGGCGGG
>NJDD01001807.1:0-10175 GCA_002245505.1 Calephelis nemesis | reverse complement strand
TACACCCAGTAACCAGAACGCAGCACCAAGTCGAGGTACGGTCTCTCGGGAGGTAGCCCTTGTTGCTGATGTTGTAATCCAATCCATTTTAATGACGTCTCAGGGACTCTGCTCAAAAATTTCGGTGAAGATGGAAAAACCGCGAGGATAGCAACATATTAGCAAAAAAAAATGTCCTACTATTCAGTTTTGCTTGGGACTCTGTATACAACTAGGTGCTCCGTATCGTTATTCGTAATTTATTTTAAATCCTTAAATCAACATTATTTTCGGTGTTAGTTTTGTTACAATTATTATTTTTGTATTTATTATTATTGTATTGGTGTCCCATTGCTAAAAATATATAACTTAATTAAAAAATTCTGAGACTTTATGTGTGACGTGACGTCGACGGTTTGCACAACTCAATAGTGCCAGATAGTGCTTATTAGTTGTTTGTCAAGCATTGCTTACATTTTACGACTGGTATTTCGTTCACAACAGACGAAATATCCTCAACCAATACAAAAGCACGTATACCACTAAAAAAATAATACTAGTTTATGTTATTTATTATTACTCATATAACGTATAACGTAATTATTAAATAAAAAATTTTAAAATAACCTTTTTTGATAATATTTTAGTCTTATCCTCAGTATATTTCACTGTTTTAAAATTCATGCAGTATTAAGTGTTGCTTAAAAAGCACTAGTCAAATCATGATAAATGGGATACTATGGGACAAACTCAGAATCATGACCTAATTTTCAAAGAAAAAAAACAAAAGCACTAAATTATTGGCCAAGTAATTGCGTAACAAAAATACAAAAAAGACGTACACTCAAACTGATACCCCCTTCTTTTTAATTTAGTTATTAAAATACGCATGTATTTATAAACCATTGGGCCTTGGAATAAAATCTTGCCCCACTTATTACAATTTTATAATTTTTTTATTTGAAAGGTAAGCGAACAAGCACACAGCTCTCTCTGGAAAGTGAACAGTGGCCATTGACACCATAAATGTTACATGTGCGTCGCTGTAATGAGGTGGGGATGGAAGGTCTATTGTGCAATTCTACCAGCCTATCCTTCCCTCGAGACCGGAACATGACAGTCATTTTAGCGGTAGAAATAGGTCAGATGGTGGATCTCTACCCAGGCAAGTTGCTGCACAGCACTCTACCAACAGTGGTCAAATCTACGACCTCAGCAATCCTAAACGTCTGATTTTTATGAAAGATTGATTTATTATGTGTAAACAAATTTTTCTCATGATGTGAGATGAAAGAAACTGTAATTAATAAATACTTTTAGGTTTAAATGTAGGCACAGAGTAAAAAAAAAAAGTAGGATCGTCTTATTTCGAATATGGTTTTTTATGGTGTTGGAAGGCCAACAAGCAGATGGATTTCTTGATGTTAAGAAATTGAAGCTGCCTAGAGACAGCAAAGGTGGTAATAATGAGTTGCCAACCTTTGGCCGGGATGTTAGACTTCGAGCAAAAACAAGTTTACTGGTTACTTTATCCTCCGAACCGGAACACATCAGAGGCATGCACTGACGTTATAGCGGCAGGAATAGGTAAGGCGGTGGTACCAGTCCGGACGAGTCACTGCGAAACTCTACGACCTAGATAGATGTCACGGTGCTAGTGACGGTAAGCCTATGCTCGCCTTTTACGAGCTGCCTGGCAGGAAGGCAGATGGTCTATTCTGCAAAGAAGTTTGGACAGGAAACAAACTAGTGTACAAACAAATCTTGATAAGCTTTATCAAAAGACTTTGTATCTTTATTTTTATCGAGGATAGATTTTGATGAATATAACTTACCAATTGAAATATATGAGGTCTTGCTTGATTACCAATATACAAAAGATCCTTAAATCCCTTATTTATAATTAACGCCATTTTAGCACCTTTGCGCTCTAAAAGTGCATTGGTAGCAACTGTTGTGCCCATTCGTATTGATTCTATAAGGGACGAGTTTACTTTTCCATTTGCATCCAGTGCATTGCCAGTTTCCTGAAATAAGTACAAAAAATATGATTGGCAATATCAACTAACAGTTATTCACATTAAAATGTTGTATTTAATTATTTGAAGTATGAACCAAATCCTACTCCTACTAATATTATAAATGCGGAAGTTTGTAAGGATGTGTGTATGTTTGTTACTCTTTCACGCTCGAATGGGTGAACGGATTCGTCTGAAATTTGGAACATAGATAGATTGAGAGCTGGATTAATATATAGGCTACTTTTAATCCCGATCACACAACGGGTTCCTGCGAAAACACGGGCGAAGCCGCAGGTAACAGCTAGTCTTTAATGTTTGCTGATTGTTTTTGTGATGTTTAATGTTTGATGAATGCTGATGACGAAAACCTATTTTTAAATGTTCTGAATGTTAAATGTACACTGGGGGCAGACACCTCTAAAATCTAATAGGGCTATTCGATCGTACTAGACTGCCATCCACCTCTTGGAGAACTTGTATAAGCTACAGTGGTTCCCAGATTTAATAAAACAAAAATCTGTTTATGTACTGAAAAACTTTATTTTAAAGCCTTGACTGTCGCCATTTGTTTTATAGACGGAAAAAGAATTTAATTAGTTGGTTCTTAGTTTAACTTACCTCTTGCAGTATTCTTCTAATTGCTTCTCTTGGAGCATCATCATAGTTTTGAGGATCAACAGACAAAAGTTTCATTACACGAACTTTACCATTTGGACATCGAGCAAAAACATCTGTGAATGTACCACCTCTGTCTATGGCAAACTGGAAACCTTTTGGGGGACTCATCTGGAAATAAATTGTATTACCTACATTTGGTTGCACAAGCAAATAATAAACGAATTATGTAATTTCTTTTTAGTAATATTGCCTTCTTAAGTAATATATTTGCTAAGACAATCAGTTCCCATATATCCAATAGCTAATTATGTTAGTCCCTATTACTAAACAGGTTGGTTGAGTAAAGTAATGGCTTTGACAATAAAGCTATGTTATTTCTATCATTTGGTTTTACAACTCATTTTATATTTCTCATTCCATAATTTGTGCATTTGTGAGTTATTTCATTTCAACAATAAGGGTTTACTGTACTGTAGAAATATGTCAGTTGTATTTAAGTAAACTTGTATAACTCAAACATAAATAAAATTTAAAAAATAATTATAATTACCTTATTGTTTACAAGTAATAGGATGAACTGAACCTGATATTGTCATTCAAACTTGGGTTTACTGAGTAAGCAGACTAAGCCTTTATGTTAAAGTAAACTGAGACTACTGTTTGCTTTATGCCTTATCTTGATAAATAGACGCAACTGTTCAAGTTTATTCTAAGCAAAAGTAATACTGTTCTGAATTAAAAAGGTATTAAATTCCAGTCCATTTCCAGTGTTCTAAATGTGTAAAATTGACTATCTGCCTCCCTGATCAGAAATGACAATGACATCATGGCAGAAGGAATCAGTATGGTGATGCAGCCTTACCCATATAAGCTACCGCAGGGCACTCTACCATCAGTGATTTAGCTGGTAATGACCAAGTTAACCTATGCTCAACTCTTATGAGCTGCAAGGCTTCTACTCAGGAGAGCTAACAGATTTTGGACAAAATGGCATATTTCAATAATTCAACACAACAAACAATTAGTTTAAAACCAGAAAAATACATCTAAACCTCCTTAGGTATCACTCTACATATAGTGAGATTAAAGTCCCTGTGAGTTGTAAAAACCTCAAGTTTAGCAATATGTTTCTAATTTCAAAACAAAAATAATGAAAACTGCCATATTTGTTAGATTTATTAGTAAATATATCATAATACGAATATGTATAAATTTATATGTCATTTATATAAAAGACTAACTGTCCCGGCGAAATTCGTTCCACCCGTTCCCTTTGTATGGGAAAAAATAAAGTGTTGTTTTTCCCTGCAATTTTCCCAGGTTTTCTCTTCATAAGAACCTTGTCCTGACAAAAACCAACACAATACAAAGGAATTAGCCAAATTGGTCGTCATTCGGAAGTTATATGCTTAGCAACACATTTCATTTTGGTATTATAGATTGTCAATGAGCATGTTCAATATTTGTTCTATTCTTCAATCAAATGATATAAGTTGTCTAGAACTATAAAAATAATGGAGAGATGTGTAGATAAATTTCAAATGTTTTTTAGCTGTTACTCTTGTGAACCTATAAATATTCTACTAAGTATATATGAAGTGTATATATGAAGTCATTTGACTTCACATTTTCCTTAGTCATTCATAGTTCATGCCTGAATGAATGAACCAATTTTGCTACTAATTTTTTTTAGTTAATGTCAGGAGAATGTTCACATAAACCAAAACTCAGCACTCTTCATTAAGACAGGACAATATCTGTCATGTCAGCTAGTATAGAAATATTTTAAATATCAGCCAGTCTAGAAAACAATATTTGGATTTATTACACCACCTAATTGCATGAATTATACTTAACAACCTATTCTCATACATTTATGTTTATTAAGTATCTATTAATAAAAAACATAAAACCAAGCAAGTCTCTGGAGAAGTGTAACCAAAAAACACTGACGCAAGATTTTAATATATAAGTAATCTATGTATGCTTAAGTGGTATGCTTTAGCTTATGCATATCCATAACCTAACCATGAAAAATCATTTTAATGAAATAATTATGTAACTATATTAAAATAAATTAAACAAATATCCAGACGCAAAAATAAAAACTTATATTCATCACACTAATGGCTGTCTGCCTATATTCTTAGATGAGAAAGATCTAACATCTTCAATAGGCATCATCAAGCACTTATACACACATCAATTTAATGGTTAGGTAAACCGTAGAATACTTACATTAAAACCACGAAATTCTATAATAATATAATCTAATGGATTTCTCAAATCAAAACTTCTTATTGCAGTCCAATAGCAGCAATATTGGAATGAAGGTACTTCTGAAAGACGATATCTAGAAACAAAACATGACCAAGCACTATATTAATTCTTATGTATCATTGTGTTAAAATATGTCTTGATTTAGAAATGTAAATAACTTTGTAATTTTGTATTTGTTTGTAATGATTACAATTATTGATAAAGTGATAAGTGAAAACGTCAAATTCATGTGAAGTATTCTTATCATTTGATGTTAGCTAGTTGATAAGAAAGTAAGTTGGTAGGTAGGTACCTACTTTTCTATGATTGGTATCTACTTTACAGCTGATATGCTGATCACTGACAATTGACAAGTGACAATGATAATGACATATTATTCTTTCTCTACTCTGTGGATCAAGTTGTGGTCAAATGTTAATCAAGTTTGCATCGAGCGATCGAACATTGGGGTGTGTGATGGACATAGAAATAGGAATTTGTACCCTTACAACGCTAGAAATAAGTTTTAATCAAGAAGCTTATAGCTAAACACAAGTTTCTTTGGTCTTACCTACCACCGGCAACATAATTTAATTCATGATAAGCAAAATTTTAATATTGTTTAAATTTTTAAAATACAGATAGTTTATTACTCAAAGAATGTTTTTTTTACGCAATCATCAGTAATAGAAAAAAAGAGACACGTAATAGAAATATTCGTAGTTTGTCCAGGCATATTTATTTAAGTATACATATTATATACCTTTCCTACTGACCATATTTACACGAACAGTTGTTCAGGTATTATATATAACATCTCAAAAGAAATTTCAAAGCCGGAAGTGTTGTTGATGTTAACAGAATGAAAATTAACAAAACATGAGAAAAACTCATATTCGCTATTTATAATTGATCTTATTGTAAATATAACCGTATTGCCTGTATATTTCTTTCTGTCGATCTATCTGTTTGTGTTAAAATCAAATTATTTTTATTTTGTAGGTAAGGCATCTCACACTTAAAACACGTCAATGTTACTTACCTAAATAAAGTTATCCATATACAAATAATTACCTACATCACAAAATAAACTTAACAACATTTATAATTTAAACAGATTATTATTGACATATTGACTATTCATAGTAACCTAGACTATGTATAATAAAATTATTACCATACAGTGGGTACATAAGAATAAAGCTACCGACTTTATATTTATGTACCCAATCCATAAAGTAACATAAATAAACATTTTGTTTCCCCAAAAATTGGGGAAAATATGTAAATTACCAATGTATGTTAGTTAATTGTATGTTTTTAATCATATTAATGTAGGTAAGAAAATCATGAAATAATAATATTTTTATTTACTATGGAAAATATTTTTAAATGTGAACAAATTTATTATTTAGAATCAATATTTTAGCGAAGTTTTTGAAATGGAATTAGTTTAACCCTATCTTCTTTGAGCTGCCACCGCTACCAAACCTAGCCACTCAGGAGAAGAAACAGTAAAACAAATGCCTCTGCAAATAAACATATCCTATCCAGAGCAACATTTTTTCTAATCAGAAAATTGGAAAAATCCAATTTTCTTTTTGTTGCCCTACCCGGGATTCGAACCCGGAACCTCATGCAATCAAGTCCAACAACTGAACCGCTAGACCATACAGGCGACAAAGAATTATTGTTTTATGTTTTACTTTTTAGAAAATTTAACCGTTTACGTTGTTAAAATATCGATGTTTACGAATGATATATCGATATTAAAAAAAAACGATGTATCGTTTTACCTTACTAGTTGTCATGAGTTGTCACTTGTCAGTTGTGGTCAGTGGTAGGTTATAGGTATTGTAGTCTTTGGTTATAGGTATCTATAATTTAATGTTATCAAAATTGCTATTGTTAAATTTTATTTCAGTCAGGTTAATTTCTCTTGGTGAATATTTAAAAAGAATGGGTCGCAAAAATCGTAACGTAAATAAATTTGCTCAGAGAAAAAGAGACCGTAGGGAACAGGTATTTTTAATTTCATCATTCAGATGAAGAAAAAAATGATGTTTTCTTAATAAAATACTATTTTTAGGAGAAAAATCCACAGAAAGCACCAGCTGGTGATGACCGCAAACATTACGAGGATATTGTTCGTGAAAATGCGGCGTTTGAGGAGTATTATAAGGTACCTAATGCTGCGATGTTTACCATCACGTTTATATTGTTATTACACAAAACCTGGTTATTAGGATTTAATTTAATAATATTGGGCAAACCGTTCCAATATAAATATTAATATCGACGTAAGGATTATTTTAAGTAAATACCTAAGATACACTGAGCACATATATTATTGAGGTTATGTTAAAAGTGTTTTCATTCTGTTTTACATGAATGTTAATTCTACATAGGTAATAAAAATTTTTAGACTCAAAAAGTTTGTCCAGAAGGAGAGTGGGATGATTTCATGAAGAAGTTGAAAGACAATCTGCCAACAGCTTTTCGGATATCGGGATCTAAAAGTGAAGCCAAGGCATTATTAAATATAGTGAAAAGTGAATATTTCTCACAAATTCTAAATATGAAATTAGATTTAGAGGACAAAAAAGATGGTGAACAAGAGCAGCAAGAAGAAATTGAACCCATTAATTTGCCTTGGTAAGTTGTTTAATGTAATATCTATTTTTCAATTTCTAGTATCAACAAAAGATTTATGCTATTGTTGAATAACTAGTTAGTGTACATGGCAATTGCCACACATTGACAATGAAGGCACATGTTTGAATACAAACAAGGGTAGGATTTGGTGACATAAATACATTGTTAGGTTGAAAGGGCAACATTTAAATTGGCATACCCCAAGGGAAGGTGGGGGAAGAGGCGACTCTCTATTATTGTAGTATTGCCCTACGGCAACTACTGTGGAAGTATATACTTTTTAAGAAAATAAAAAAATCTTTTTATGAAAACCGCTCATTAAAAGAAAGCTGGCTGCAACAAAACTAGGCAGCAGGCGATTCCAATCCGTTATCTTTTATCGAAAAGAAGGTCATCGACACTTAAAAAATTTTTTTTTGTGATAATGCGATGTTTGGGTTTCTGATAAAAACGTCAGTGCTCGCAATTATTTCGAAGATAGCCTTCAGAATTTAAACAGACAATTTCGGGATCAAGGCTTTGAACCGGTACCAATAGTATTTACCTGTATTTGTGCTATCTAACAAGTACCGGTACTAATACCGATAAAAGCCGGTATCCAACTTAGGTACCCGTTAAATATAAGTGCGACGTCGCCAATTTTCGTTTTAAGATATCGGTATTATTTTAGTCTCTCATGAAGGAACATAGATTATCTTTGATTGAAGAAAAATGCTATGTAATATATTTTGTTGTGCCGGTATTATTGAACCAGTATCGGTATAAAAACCCTTAAATGAATAGTACGAGTAATAAGTACGTTCCCGGTATTAAGTATTGTACTGCTACTAACAGTACCTTTGATATTGGTATTGTTTCAAGGCCATTACTACTGGTTCCCGAAAATACCGGTATTTTAAGCCCTGTTCGGGATTCGCGATGCGCATGGTTTTAGTACAAAAAGAAACGTTAGCACACGCAATTATTTAAGCTACCGAAGGTGTAGTGAGATATCATGTGTACTTACTTATTTTTTCATTGAACAGTATGCTTTCTAAATTGAAAATATTCACTTGTAAGATAGCCTTTGTAATCTGTGGTTCAAATGTTCTAGTACAATCTTCTATCTATACCTATATAATGTGTATATATAAATCAATCAATTGCTGTTGGTTAGTCTTGCTAAAATTTAAGAACCACTGAACCAATTTGGCTGATTTTGGTTCGGAATTATTAATTGTTTAAGTCCAGGGAAGGTTCATTAGCTAAGAAAATGGAAAAAACAATGATAAATAACATTTACATTTTTCCCATTGAATTGTATGGGTGGAACAATGTTCGCCGGGACAAGTAGTTATTATTATATTTTCACATGGTTGCGAAATCAGCCTGAAAGCAAGATTCTTAAACTGCATGATGTATTGTTAAGGGGTAGGTAGGTAGGGATTAGAAATGTTGAAGAAACATCACATAATTATCAGACTGCCCTTCTAAGACTGTAATGTTTCACTCAGTTAATAGCGTCTGATTATGTTAGACTGAATAGATGTCCAACATCAGTAGCTTTGTCATCTTGCTCCGTTTTGCTTATGTTCTTTTTAAAAATCTTAAACTTGTATACCTAATACATGCATAATGGAACATTTAAAGTTTAATAGAAATAAGTTGCTAATGGTCTTTTATAACATGTAGTACTTATTGTTAACTTAATTTGAAACAATAAGAATATAATAAATAAATCAACATTAGTTATACTGACGTCATAAAATAAAAGGCCGTAACTACATCAACATTGATTCTGGGATACCTATTTGAAGTTTTATCTAAAATGAAGGCTTGCAATTAACATAACGGTTTTTCTTTAAAAATCGTCAAAAAATTTAGTCTTTATTTTCAACCACATTTTATTTAAATTTATACACCCACGTTTTTTTTTAATTTTTCACTTTTGTTTTAGCAAAAATATAATAATAAATTGTGAAATACTTTACTGAAAGGTCGTAATTACGTAGAATGTAAAATTACGGCTTTTCATATAAGGAACTCAATATTCCTAAGACAAAAACATCCATGTAAAACCAGTAAAATGTGCAGAAACGACTTTTTTTTAGTTATATTATCATAGAAGGCAAACAAGAAGATGGATATCCTGAGGGTAAAAAATTTATGCTGCCTAGACATCAAAGGTGGTAATGGTGCGTTGCCATCCTAAGGCCAGGATGGTAGGCCTCGAGCAAAAGTAAGCTACCAGCTATCTTACCCTCCGAACCCGAACACGCAAGAATTGGACATTATGGCGGCAGGAATAGGTAAGGCGGTTATACCAATCTGAGCGAGTGGTTGCGAAACTCTACCACCTAGTAGGTGTTAGTGACAGTAAGCCTGTGCTCGCCTTTTACGTGCTGCCTGGCAGGAAAGCAGATGGTCTATTCTGCAAAGGAGCCCGGATCAACACGGTTATTATAATAGTGTCATAAGCTAAATTTTCAGTCGTACTTCAAAGTAATGTATAAGACATAGCTTGTATATTTGATATTTTCTGTCGTCAGCCCTTGGTAAAACATCCAAATATTCATATTTTTATAGAAACACTTGTACTGTTTACATACAGTGATATGAAAACTAGCTAAACTAACATTTTGTAACAGTTTTAAATAATCACAT
>NJDD01001806.1:25800-46574 GCA_002245505.1 Calephelis nemesis | reverse complement strand
GCCCTTGTGTTTTTCAAATTATGTATTACCTTAATTAGATCATGCTCATCTACTCCTGTTAAAAACATAGTTTTATTGTGATTAGAAATATTATGACATCTAATACTATTTGTAGAACAAGGTTGATTTTTACTACTAGATTTAGTTTGATTTACAAAGAACTCATTAAAAAGATTACATATTTCTTGAGAAGCAGTATATACTGAGTTATTGATTTTAATTATTTCTATTTCTTCTAAAGGCATTTTATTTTGAAATGAACTTTTAATTATATCCCATGAAGCTTTACATTTATTGGAAGATTGTTTAATATATTCTAATGATGCCCGTTTCTGAGACTCTAGTATACATTTAGCTAATACCTTTTTTTAACGTATGTAACTCATTTTATTTCCTTTTTTGTTAAATTGGGAATAACGATAATTTAGATATAACTGACGTTTTACTTTAAAATACCTTTGGACAGCCATTTGTTTTTTATTGGCTTATTTGACACCTTAATTTGAGTTTCTGGAAAACATCTTATCTCATCTTAGTATCTTCGGCTAGTCGTGGGTGCCCTGGTTGTGTCTCTGCCTACCCTTTCGGGGATATTGGCGTGAAGATACTTTTTTTCTTTTTCAAAATAAAAATAAAGTGCCTATATCAATTTGTTTTATCTAATGCAAAGATGTGTTGTTTACATTTTGTATGAACATCAATTGTTTGCTGTCGACGAACGTCCAGGGAGGGAGACATTCCCTCACACCTCGCGTCAGCTGGCGATCCTCACCCTCTGAACATTCCTATTAACTTCAATTGAGCCCGACAAATTTACATGAACTCCGGTGGCTATGAAATAAGCGACTGACAGAAACTAATTAGTTTATTAGATATTTGTGATGAAAGAAGATTAACGATCACAATTTGACCAGTCACTAATATCTGTAATACCGAGTCATTTCATCTTATTAAATATTTAAGATTAAAAAAACTTTGTTATATTTGAGTAATTTTCGAGTATTTTTTATTTATTCGAAAATTACTCAGTCAAATTATTGATTTCTTTCTCTTCTTTCTACGCAGTATATGTTTTTTTTGATTTTTGGACATAATTTTTTTCTTTTTATTATTTATCCCTTTTCATTCTTATACCTATTATTTCTGTTTAGGACATATATTTTTTATATTTATATTTTGGTATTATATATCCACGTTTTCTTTTTTATTAACATATTCTCATTGTTTGAGTTTGCTGGAAGTAATTTGTGCAGATATAGATAAACTAGAATATCTGGTCTTAAACCTGAAAAAACATGTTTTATTGGATTGATTTCATTTAAATTAATTAACTTATTAGCGACATGGCTATATTTTTTCTATCAACAAAATTAACTACTTCGAAGATTTTCGTCAAGTTAATATAATGCATGTGTATTCTCAACCAATATATTATTCGGTCCTTACATAACTAAAATATTGTACTATTAGAATAATCTTATCGCTCGAGTATCGAGTTCATAACTATAAAAAAAAATTAAAAAAGCATCTTCACTCCCATATCCTCGAAGAGGTAGGCAGAGGCACAACCAAGGCACCCACGACTAGCCGAAGATACTAAGTCCCACAATATGATAGGTGGCAAGCCTATCGCCCACCGGGCACATTTCCAATCTCGAGCAACATCTTTTTTATTAGAAAATTGGAAAATATCCAATTTTCGTTTTTGTTGCTCGACCCGGGATTCGAACCCGGGACCTCATGCAGTTAAGTCTAACAACTGAACCGCTAGACCACAGAGGCGATAATATATTTTAAACTAGCAAATAAACAATTTAAGGCGTTCTTAATTTTTAAGTTTATTTAAATGAAGAATTATTTTCAAAGTTACAAAACAAGCCACCAAAACAATAAAATACAATAAAAATTACAAACACAAGAAAATTTCTAATTAATCACTAGTTCTACTGATAAGTAATTTAAAGCTTCTCGCTAAGTTAGTGGCCCCATTAAGGGCCATGCGCCACCGCACCATATGGCTCGACCTACGCGACTCAAATCGCTATTATATTGCTTTTAATTGATAACAATTTAAATATATTTGATGATTCACACTTACAAACCTCATTATTATTCATCGACTCATTATCTCTCTGTTCGCGTTCTACCAAACGATGTTATCTTAAGCACAAATGTGTTTTACCTTTATTTTATTGTCGTCACGCTATTAAAATAATTTAATAATGTTGCTTTTCGTATAATTTACTAGAATTCATTTATTCAGAACGAGCTCTCCCGGCTAAGCATATGACACGTGCCAATTAAATTTTCTCATTAAAATCAATGTTAAGATTGTATAAATAAAATTTGATTTTAATTCGTTGTTAACTACATATCCAGAGAATAGCCTTTTGTATGATATTGGAAGGCAAACTAGCAGATGGATTTCTTGATGGTAAGAAATCCACGCCGCCTAAGGTGATAATAGTGATAATGGTGGTAATGGTGCGTTGCTAATCTTAGGCTGGGATGTTAAGCCTCGAGCAAAAGTAAATTTATCGGCTCGGAACCGTAATATGTCAACGGCAAGCGCTGACATTATGGCGGCAGGAATAGCCAAGTCGGTGGTACCAATCCGGACGAATCGTTGCGAGACTCTACCACCTAGTCAGATGTCACGGTTTTTGTGACGGAAAGCCTATGCTCGCCTTTTACGAACTGACTGGCAGGAAGGCAGATGGTCTATTTTGCAAAGAAGCCCGGACCAACGCATAAAGCTTATTAACCCAAGTTCTCAATACGTGTCTTATAACATTTTTGATGTCTATAGTAGTATTCTTGAAGTAGTATGTAAAAGTCAAGAGCCGAATTTTAACAAATTTTAATAATAACTATTAGATAAGTATAATCGGATTACAAAATATTTGCCTTCTTTAACATGAAAAATACAGTTAATTACTGTCGCAAAATACAATTTCTACCGCTATGTCTCTGACGTAAGAAATTATAATCTCAGTTTACTTATTTCTGACTGTTTACTTTACTTAAAAGATGAATTTCCGAAAAAAACACTTAACGCCTACATCCCTAAGAGATGGGCAGAGGAACAACCAGGACACTCACAACTAGCCTAAGACACTGAGTCCCATAATATGATAAGAAGATATGTAGAAGCCTATCGCCAACTGGGCTCAGAACCAATCCCCGACATTATTTTTGATAAAAAAAAATATTTTCTTCGTGTCGCCTAACCCGGAGTTCGAACTTAGGACCGATTATAGACCTGGCGATCATAAAATAAAAAGAATATTGTACTTGTTGTGTAGGTTGGAATAAAACCTATTTCAGCGGACTGTATACATAAAATTTTAGTGGCCGCTAGGTTTTAGATGGTAATTCACTGGTGAACAAATCGAACAAAATATAGCGCCCAGTTGGACGGGCCGGAACGGGGCGCATCGCAGCGAAATAATCCGCCTAGATCGCTTGCATACATTTTGTATGGAGCAACGTCCACTCTGCCGGGGCGCATCGACGCGGATTTTCCCGCGGTGGAATTCCGCGAGGCACTCCGCGCCCTTACCGGCCGACAGTGACCAAAGAGCACTATGGTATTTTAACGCTAAAGTTTCGTACGACAACTACTGGAGGCGCCACTTTCCATACTTGAAGATTCGTATGACAACTACTAGATGGCGTCACTTTCCATACTTGACTATTTTAACGTCGAGTGGCCTCTCTATTTCGTTGCTCTACTTTGGTACTGGGTAGCAAAACTCCGGCACATTTAGAAGGCCCACCGTTGTACCTAAGGCGTATAATCACACAACACTTCTTTCTTTAGGTTTTGGCCTTCACGTTAGTATTTAGCCATTAGTCAAGTAGAAATTTGCATCGAATTTTATATCATTTTCAATTAATTATAATTAGTCATCAGTCATAAGTCGTCAAGAAGTCATGTCAGGCTCTTGGGTAAAGCGGTGGCTCATTACACAAGCTCTGTAATGAGATTTTGCGGCAACGAGGAAATACACGTTACGCCAATTTCTTAATAATTATTTCATTTGTGCTCTTTCACTGAACAAAATTGTACAAAATGCCACCAAAATTGACTAATTTCACTCATTATTAACACGAGATTCAATAATTATGAAAAAACTTCGACCATCTTTTCTCTCGATGGCGCCAAAACTCCCCACACAACACTTGTATATCTGTATATCAAGTAGTAGGGTTGTGGAAAGTGTAACGTCTCGTCAATCAGAGATGCGGGCCCACAATTAGCAACACGTGCCGGCAAACCTATGTGAATACTAGTTTATTTTCGTCCGCCTTCTCTAAACGATTTATGGATTATGCACACAACTTATTATTATTTTATTATAGATTAACATTGTGGGTGTTTTGTTATATTTTTAAGTATCACTCATATTTTGACTTATAGTATACCAAAGTATAATTCTATTTTACGATACACTATTTTATAATGCATGAAGGACGATAAGTAACTGATGCCTATATTGAAAAAAACCTTTTGTTTTCCCTTTCTTCCAAGTCTCTACAAATAAAGTGCAACGATAACCATATTTATCTCCGATATTTGTGCGTAATTTTTCAAGTAAGTTATAGATACAACCCTACCCGAGTTTATCCGGATCCGCTGACTAGGATATACCATCTGCCACCCTGCAAGGATAGTTCGTAGGAGGCTAGCATAGGTAAATTAGGTCATGACCAATCACGGTATAGCGCTGTGCAACGACTTGCCCGGGTAGGGATCCATCGCCTTACCTATTCCTGCCGCCAAGACTCTTGTCTTATTTCGATCTAGAGGGCAGGGTGGAAGGTTGCACAAGTGGCCTAACATCCCAGCCACAGGACAGCGACGCACCTGGTGTCTATATGTCTATGGTGTCTATAAGCCAAGGTCTTCAGGAAGGAAGGAGACCCACATGTTCGCTGACTTTTGACACAAAAAATCTTGGACGCCATTAGGTATATCCATAACAAATAGTGGTCGAAAACCGACCATAATAAATTTTAATAGGTATCTTGTTGTTAAGAACGCCATCTTCATTTCTCATGACCAACTTCTTAGTTTCCAAACTGTATGATTATAGTTTGTGCGTCATCTGTGATTTTTTATCGTTATCGTCAATATATTTGTGTGTGTGTGTCAAATGCATAGTAGTGTAGGTAATGTTTTATTTATTGATTTAATGTACTTTATAAGCATTATTGTTGAAAAATATTAGCGTTCTGCACTTATCCTACACAAAAACTATAAGTGTGCCAAATTTTATGCTCCTGCGTCCGCGCAATTTTCATAAAAAGGGCTCCAAAGTTTCGGCATCACGTATTATTATATAAATATAGTAGAAGCAATAAAAAACCCGACGACACCGGATATAAAATCAACACAAGTTCATTTTACAAGCGTCGCACATCTGGATACGGGGATAATCTATTAGCATGGAGTTATTGCGTAATAATCCAGTGGAGCAGCTGTGCGAGCTGATTGCACTCTGGTTTACAGGTGTTACCCACGTGGGCCTGCAGGGCTGCTAGATTCATTTTCCTCAACCTGCATCCAGATAGCTTGTTATGGAACTTAAAACTTATGAAAATATTGACATCGGTCAGGGTTGTCAATTGCATTGCTTAAAACTTTTCCGATGTGAAATATATTCTTTCTTTAATAATATGTGACTTTTGAATACGTTTGTAGTCTTTATTTCAAGTACTTGCGATCTATTACCTATAACTACCTCCACGTCTTCACATCGTGATTAATCGTGTTTAATAAGTAAACTAATGCACGCACGCACACATACACACACACAAACTGAACTTATAATACACCCCTTTCTTATCAGGGGGTAAATTTAACACATTTGGTTGCAAAGATAAAGCCTGATGTTTTAAAAAACAAAAATTTAAGTTGGCAACCCTGAACAGTATCGCTAAACAAGACGAACCAGGTTGTTGCGATTTTATTAGGTGGTTATTGCATAATGATATGAACGTATTTAAGGCCCCATACTTAGTCAGCCAGAAGAGCCAATCGCCGCACTCCCCCGTTCCATGATAACTATGAAATATTGCGCTCTAAAGTAAATGTCTTAAGCAACAAATCACTATTTTTGACACTATAAAAGTAATTTAAAAAAAAAGTAAAAATACTGAAACACTTATCTTTTAGGTATAGTACTTATCTATGTTTATGTTAAATCTGGTGTCGATATTTTCATAATTGAAGTAGACAGTTGGGTTTTGCTTTCAAAAAAGGGTTAACTTTTTAATTTTTTTAGCAAGCAAGTGCAAAGTGAAATGAATCGTGTTTTGAAAACACTAGTCATATAAAGCATATTCATATTAATCTTGTGTATTTTTGTCACCAAGATCCAGGATTGCTTTGTATGAAAACAAACATTATACTGCTGAAGTATTTTAGTATACATGGACCCTTAATAATTGTCGCAGTATTAATAAACAAGCCGTGTAATCCTTTTATACAGAGTTTTGGCGCCATCGTAAATGAAGATGGTCGTAATTTTTTCATTATTATTGAATTTCGTGTTTATATTAAGTGAAATTGGTTAATTTAGGTGGGAATTAGATCAATTTTGTTCAGTGAAAGTGCACAAATGAAGCATGAAGAAGTTAGTGTATTTCTATTTCCTCGCTGCCGTCAAATCTCACTAGATGAGCTTGAGTAACGAAGCCACAGCTTTACTCAAGACCCTGACCTGACATGACTTTGAACATAGTGACTAATGACTGTATATTGAATAAGGATTAACTAACTTGACATTGGCAAAGTAGTCGTAAAAAACTATCGATATTTATAAGAGAAGAAGAAGAATCCTTTTGTATTTATGGTTCAACCCTATCTTTTTTTTATATAACATTGGAAGGCAAATAAGCAGACGGATTTCCTGATGGTAAGAAATTCTAGAGACACCAAAGGTGGTAATGGTGCGTTGCCAACTAGAGGCCGGGATGTTAGGCCTCGAGCAAAAGTAAGTTAACCGGCTACCTTACTCTCCAAACCGTAACACGTCATAACGTTATGGCGGTAGGAATAGGTAAGGCGGTGGTACCAATCCGGGTGAGTCGCTGCGAAACTCTACCACCTAGTAGGATGTCACGGTGCTAGTGATGGCTAGCCTAAGCTCGCCTTTTACGAGCTGCCTGGCACAGGAAGGCAGATGGTCTATTCTACAAAGGAGCCCGGACCAACACGGGGAAATAAACCTATCTTCATAAACCACATTCATAAATCAGATGGGCTGATGGACTTTGTTTCTACCAATACTCATCATCATTTTAGACTTTTTGCTCGTGCTATTCCTGGTGCCAAACATAAATGATAAAATAACAAATGATGAACTAGTGCAACATATATATTTTTATCGTTTAATTCTATATTTTTTAATGTTTAAATTATTCAAAAGTATCTTCACGCCCATATCCCCGAAGAGGCACAACCAGCGTAACCACGACTAGCCGAAGACACTAAGTTCCACAATGTGATAGGTGGCAAGCCTATCGCCAACCGGGCACATTTCCAATCCCGAGCAACTTTTATTTTTATTTTTGGTTGTTACCCAGAATTCGAATCCCGGACCTCATGCAGTCAAGTCCAATAACTGAACCGCTAGACTACAGAAGCAATATTCAAATTATTCAAAATTAGTCATAAGTCTTGTCAGGGCTTTGAGTTAAGCGGTAGTCTCAATACTCAAGCTCATACAATGAGATATGGCAGCAATGTGGAACTACACGATACACTAAGTTCTTCATGATTATTTTGTTTGTGTACTTTCTCTAAACAAAATTGTACAAAATTCTACCAAAATTTACTAATTTCACTATTACAATTTCATCAAGATAACAGAATTATAATTTAGATTTTTTTTTAATTCATCCTACCTGGATAATGCGGTTGAGATCTTTTTAAACGTGGTTGAGAAGCCAGACATTGGGAGTAGGAAAGCCGATAGACTAAAATACACTTAAGGCCTAAGATCCCAGCTGTGTGGTAGCAGCATTAGTAACACCAGTTGTAGATATCTATGGTTGCCTGCTACCAGGAAAGCCGTCTTCTTGTTCAATACCATTTAAGTTTTTATGTGTTTTATCGCCAAGATAGCAGATTTTATCTTAAGAATAACCAATTTTGAGACCATATAGGGTAGTAACTATCTCTTGCCATTAGACGAGAATGAATCAGACGAACGTCGCAGGTGGCTTTCCTGGTAGAAAAGTTTTTGCCACCGAGCAGCTGCCACGAAATCGCTAGCCCGTATGCCCTCTTCCAGTCATAATCTAGGTATTAATAAGCTGTTGCTAATGATAAAATGGAAATAAAGCGTTTGGTCAAAGGAAAAGTAATTACTTGTGTACGGATAGGTGTGCGACATACGGGCGGAGACATGTGCTGTGTTTGTATGGCCGGTGCTTGGTTTAATTACCTGGGATATAATATTTCATTTCCTATTTATAATTTTATTGAAGTATATGTAAATACAAGCAATTAAAAGATGTATTATAAGACAACGCCTATCTTTGTTGAGGAAATAAATGAAATGTCTGACTTCTCTATAGTACTTTTTTTTAGTTTTCGGCAAGAGCACTACCATTTGCCTTAAGTCAAGTTGAAATTATCATTTAAATTTTATTTTTTTAATGTTTAAATTATTCAAAATTAGTCATAAGTCGTCAAAGAAAAATCATGGCAGGGTCTTGAGTGAGTGGTGACCTCATTAGGAACTCAAGCTCTTGTACGGAAAAATGGCAGCAACGAGAAAATTCTTCATGATTATTTCATTGATGCACTTTCAATGAACAAAATTGTACAAAATGCTGCTACAGTTGACTGATTTCACATAACATTAACACTAAATGTTATCTACCTATCAGAAATTCTTTTAGAGCAGCGGCTATAGGAGAGTCGTGGTTCCTATCAATGGGGTATCGTGTGTCGGCCACCTGCGTGCTCGGCTCTTTCAAGACGAGTGGCAAGCGCGGCTGCAGCGGTGCAATGGTGCTGTACATGTACTACCTACTCAGATTAGACAATACTCATAGACCTACTGTTTTTTTATATTAGGGTGTACACAATTTTTACAATGCCCTATGTATACTTATATATGTTTTGTAAATATTTACATGAAATTAATGACTACTTTAATTGGTCTTCGCATCACACTTGAATGGATGGACCGATTTTGTTCTTTCTTTTGATGTTGTATTAGTTATCACCAGGAGAAAGTTCAAATGGAGATAATAACTGGGAAAATAGAAAAAAAATACTTTATTTTTTCCTTTACAGACTGTTGTATTTCGTGTAATCGTTAAAAGAAAATAGCAATAATTTAAAATTAGATTAATGAGTGCTAATCAAAATCATTACTATCATTGTTTTAATGGATGGAAGTTTCTACATAATACTCGACCATCAGTGGTCATGTTGGTAAACATATACTCGCCTCTTAAGAGCTGTCACGTTCAGAGGCAGATAGTTGATATACAATACAATGACAACAAAAATTACCAACTATTTTTTATTAATTTTACCATAAGTACTATTTAGTACTCAAGCTCTAACATTTTTGAGTTTATTGTTTTCTGTGTAATTTGATGCTTTATTCACAAATAAGATTTCTCCGTAATTGTAAGAATTGTGTCACACTATTTTCGAAGTAGGTACAATCATAATCGTACACATGCATGACCCAGTGACCACATACATCATGTAAAAAAACAAATAAAAAAACACGGAACAAAACCAGCAAAGGTCTGAAGATGCGCAATAAAAATGTAATAATGTGTATTCGTGTGTTCGAGCGCACACAATGAGCGTGACGCGCGACAATGGACGCAGCGACGCGTGCGTTAGCCGCACCGCACCCGCACCGCACACCTTGTTGCCGCATCCGATATTTGTAGTTTTTGTAGTGTTGGAAGACAGACCCATTTCTAATAGGTTTTTTCTAACTGTAAAAAATACATGTCTATCGTCTTACAGTGGAGGTAGAATACTGCTATTTATTTTATGGGTTTCATCCTGCGTAATATTTCTGATATGGCACCTATTGTTATTGAATTTAAGTAAAAGTTTGCTGTTATTTACTTATGAAGACAAAATAACTATTACATTAATTGTACACTAAAACTAACAAATTGTTTCATATCTTAATTTAATGTCAAACATAAAAAAACTAAAAAACGTTTTAAAAAAAATCTGGGCCAAAAAAATGCTTTTTGACCCCATGATCCTTACGTGATACTGTCTAAAACTGCCACTCTAATCTGCGTCCCGACCTTTTGTAGCCATGTCAGAAAAAACAAGCTTATAAAGGAATAAAGCTTCACCAACAATGTAGAATAGAAATCTTTAACAGTCCATTGTAATTTTTTTGGTATTGATTTGTTGCCACAAATAGCGGACATGAAAGCGTTTAAGGGACTTATGTCCAGTAATTGGCCATCAATGAGGATCAGTGGGCACATTGTGTTAATGTCGGATAGCAATAATCGATGTCCGAATGGGGATAAATACAAAAAAGCACCCGTCACATCAACGACAAGCTGCTGTAAAATATAATCTTTATGAAATAAATTACAAATCAATATTGTTCATGTAAGTAGGTACGTTAAAACTATGTGTTACATTGTAAATTTAAAAAAATAATTAAGTAATATTAAATTGTTTTTTTTAAAGTGAAAACTTCTTTGGCGGCGTTGAGCACTAATGCGGAATGGGTAAAACTTTTAAACTAGCGTCAGGACACGTGACCTGATCTAAAATTGGTAAAACGGCGCAGGGCGCTCGTGCGATTAAGACGGCGTAGGGCACTTGCACGAATGTTCGTGTTGTCATGTTTGTGTACGATATCTCAAAAAATGTATATTGTATATTGTATTCTACCACATAAATGATAGTACTTTTATACTGATAATTAAAGCAATTCGAGCAACATTTATCCCTAACCATTCCAAAATATCAAAAATACACAACTTTAATATTCAAGTTTTCACTTCCTACACTCCCGGAGTGCAACCCGTTTTTTTATAAAATTACGTAAACGGTTAGAAAAACAATAGGAATCAAATGTGTTGCATATGAAGTGTTGATCTTAGTAACGTCTAGGTATGGGCAATCTACCCTATCAGCAATCACTGCCAGAACAGCGTTAGCGCTTCCTGTGCAGCAGTGATACGGCTTTTTTTGCATATGTTAGCACAAAAGCAGTCCAAACCAGTGTGCAACCAGTAGAAGTATATCAGCTCCAGCCCTCACAAGCTGCATGTATGGGTACAGCGATGCGCGGTATGCTTTACAGAGCAACAGCTTCACATCCATTCATTCGTACATCTATTTAAGAAGACTGTCAAATTGATGTCAGGATAAATACATAGTAGACAATATTAAATAAGACGTATTCAAATAGAGTCCAGTGCCTATTTGTTTGTAGAATTTAAAGTAGACAAGGTGTACCAACGGAACTCATTAACCGTTTAGATTCAAGCAGCTCCGGGTAATGGAGTCACCGGCCGCCAGTCCCACGCTACTATTGTCAAAACATTAATACAACACTCAAAACCCATCGCCCTTCCAATGTAAAAATTAAACAACAATTGCCTTTAATATTGGTGGGTTTTTGAAAAAACTGTCAATTTGCTGCAGATCAATCATCTTTGATGAATGGGAGGGGTGATTTTAAACCACAATTAAATTTTAAATGCGGCTACATTTACGTAAATCTGTGGTTTTTATGATACTTAGATCTGACACGGACTATACTTTTTCTTTTGTCAGAATATTAGATTTGAATGACGTTTATCAATGTAAAAAGTCTTCGGGATTGGTATCAAGAAATACAAATACTAAGCAAATACTTCTTCAGAAATGCAATCGAGTGATAAACAGGTAAAAGCACTCAAATGGGCAATGCGAGGAACTTGTAAGGCCACGTGCGGGCACGCTTGGTAGCGCCCACGTGCCCGAAGCGAGCTGCGCACGCGCACCTCAGGTAACGCTAATGGGAAGCCGCTGATACACATACAGGTGACGCTTAACGCTTCAATGGTGTGACATGGCCATATTAAGTTAACCAATGACGTTGACTTGTTTATACTACTGAAATAACTTGGTTAAAAGTTAGTTTTTTCCTAAATTTATGTAACTTTTACAGACAGAGTTTTCTAATAAAAATAAAATAAAAACAGTAGCAGTCGTGGGACTGCCGATAGAAGCGAAAACGGAACTATTAAGTTGAAAGTAATTAAAACTATATGCAAAAATTATATGAAATTTTTTATGTTTTATTTATTAGTTACATAATATGATGAGTTAAACAAATCATGAACAAAATATAAATACAAAGTGGTTGAAAAAATAATTAATATACAATTATCTTGTCATTCAGAAATAGTCGATGTATTAGTGTATACGTGTACACAGGCTACTGCGCGTGCGCTAGTCTGGCTCTCCATAGCTATAGATATACTATTATCATTAGCATATCGTTGACGCGAACCGAGGATTTTACCCTCTACCAAAACGCTCAACGCGCCTAAAGAAGTTTTCACTTTAAAAATGTTACGTTATATGACACGTAACTAATTGTAACTATATGAGATAGTTGACATATTTAACGCAACAAAAATGTTATGTAAAAATATCTGGTAATATTTAAAATTACTAGTGGTCGTCCATTGGTTGAAATTCGACCATAATAAATTTTAATATTTTGTTAATAAGAACGCATCTTCATTTCTCAAGACCAACTACCTATTATATCGCCATCTGTGACCTATTATCGTTATCATCAATATATTTGTGTATTTTTTGAATTAATGCACTTTATAAATATTACCTAAAATTAAAAAATATTAGCATTCTGCACTTCTCCTACAAATAAACTATAAGTGTGCCAAATTTCCTACTCCTCCGTCAGCGCAATTTTCGTAAAAAGGGGTCCAAAATTTTTGCTTCACGTATTAATATATAGATGACTAGCTGTCCCGGCGAACTTCGTTTAACCCGTACAGTTTGTATGGAAAAAAGTAAAAATTTGTTTTTCTTATTTTTCTCGCAAGTTTTTTCCTTTTTCTTATCTTTTAAACCTTCCCTGGACTTGAACAAATAATTCAAAACCAAAATTAGCCGTTCTCGAGTTTTAGCGAGACTAACGAACGGCAATTGATTTTTGTATATGTAGATAATGTATGAAGCCTAAAAATATTAAGGAAAATGGCTTATACCTAGGTAAACCACTGATGATTACTTGTTCGTATTTGATAATTATAAAAATCAACGATTTAGAATCGAACATAATGTCGTCAAAAAAAAGTATTTTTATCGATTTTGCGAGATTTCATCATTAGATCCAGACTTGGTGACAGTAGCGCTTACACTCAGCAAGGAGGTACGCTGTATCAAAGAAAAAAAATGATTTTAAATCAGTCCCCAAATGAAGGAGAAATCGTTTAATAAATAAAATAAAAAAGCCTTTTATTTCTTCCAGAAAATGTTATTTCAAATTCGTCTTCAAAATCTTTGCATTAGATTCATATTTTCATTGCATAAATATGATCACGTTTCCGAATTTCGTGCTAAGCTCAAGTGGTTGCCTATTAACATTCACCGGAACTGCCATATCCTGTCTCTTCTATACTCTATTCTCTTTGATCCATTTGCGCCTATTTATTTAAAGGAGAGGTTTAAGTTCTGTAACAGTGAGGTAAAATTCCTTAGGTCCAGTGATAATTATACTCTTCAAGTTCCCTCTCGTATCACTTGTTACTATAGCCTTTCTTTTACCTTGCAAGCAGTGACGCTTTGGAATTCTCTTCCCGCAGATATCAAGAGAGCTCCAAATATTAATATTTTCAAAAGTAAAAGCGTCACTTTCTGCGTTCACTGTGATTAATCATTTTATTCCTTGTTCTAAATTCTAATACCTGTAATTAAAACAGGCTTCTGCTTTTAGGATGACTTATTTTGTCTAGTATTAGATGCATTTTATATTTTTAAGAGCACCATTACACAGTAGTCCGCTATATCTTGTTCCATACTAGAGGGTTGCCTGGAAGAGACTTGGCGATAAGGCCGCCTTTGTGTTTCTTATAATTTAAGTTTTATTTGATGTAATTGTAATTTATCTGTATTTGATGCACAATAAAGAGTTATTGTATTGTATTGTTAGTTTACAAGTTTATTAGTTTTATTAGTATATACCTATATTTAGTAAAATTATTCTGTAAGAACCCCTCTGCACGTAAAGGCCTCCTCCAAATTGTGCCTGTTTTCTCTGGAGTGTGCTATTTGTGTCCAGTTTGGACCCGCTATGCGTTTAATTTCGTCCTCCCATCTAGTGGGAGGTCTCCCTTTCTTTCGTTTACCCACTGGTCCCCTACATTCTGTCACTCTTTGGAAAGAAATCGATTAATATACTTAAACAAATGTTTTCAAGTCTTTTTTATGTAAGAGTTCAGCGAATAGGCACGCAACATATAAAGAGATAGCCGTAATCTATAAACACCATAGTTGTTATAGGTGTATCACTGTACTGGGGCCGGGTAGTTAGGCCAGGCCTATTGTGCAAGTCTACCGGCTCATTATTGCGGCAGAAATAGGCTCTAACGAGCAAGAAAGTCGGGCCAATCGGATTAGGTTATAGAGAAAGCTCATGTTTTAAAAATCCTTGCAAATGCTAGTTCATTTGAAGTTATTGTCGTTCCAATAATACCAGGAATCATGTAGGCTCAAATCAATATGAGCTTTTGCTACACATTCTACAGATTCACTTTGCGTTTCGTACTTACATCAATGAGCTATCTGGACTTAGTAATATTACTTATTCTGTGGTAGAGTTCAAAGTCCGTAAATGAAGGCACCCAGTAACCAGAACGCAGCACCAAGTCGAGGTCTCCCAGGAGAAAGCCCTTGTTGTTGACATTGTTGGGAACAGTCCAATCCATCTAAATAATAATGTCTCAGGCTGAGCACTCTGCTCGGTCCACAAAGCCCTGTGATGTTATAAAAACCTCAAGGTTGGCAGCACATTAACCATAACAAAAAAAGGGTGTTTTCATTTGAAGTTGCTGTTTCACCAGTACCAGTACAATTACGTTGGCAGCCGTGCACTTTATCACCGGCGCTAATCCAACCCTTCCGCTGCCATCTTATTAACGATCTGTCAATAGTAAAAATATAATCATTACGATTCTTTAATAAAAACTTTTCACGCTTCGTTAAGGACATATTGCAATTGACACTATTGTGAGTTTTGTTTACTATATGATAGTTCCAAAACAGTCCATGTAATATAAAAAATATTGAAGTCGTCTGCACGTTTTTAAAGCATTAAATAGCAAGTTAAGTTGAGACTTTTTCGTCAATTTATCCGGTAATTTGCAACACGACAATAGCGAGCACTGACTAGTACTTCGGACCAGTTACCACGTCCAGTAGAATTACTCTAGAATTTCGATATCATGTGAATTGGAAATAAGAATCTTATATGTTATTTGAGGTACTTTTGAACACAGTACTAGCGGATTATTAGCATTTAGATACAAATAAATTATTTTCTTTCTTTCTTTCTTTAGTTTTTGGCATTCGCGTTAGCATATTGCCATTAGTCAAGTAGAATTTTGTATCAAGTTAATCGATTTACCAAAATCGGGTTTCAATTATTCAAAATTAGTCACAAGTCGTCAATAAAAATCATGTCAGATCTTGAGTAAAGCGGTGGCCTCATTACTCTAGCTCCTATAGAGAGATTTGGTGGCAACGGCGAAATACACGATGCGCAAATTTCTTCTTTATGATTATTTCATATATGCACTTTCACTGAACAAAATTGTACAAACACGAAAATCTTTAATTAAGAAAAAACTTCGACCGAAAAGTTCAAAAAGAGAAAAGATTTCTCTCTAACGAATCCGATAAAATAATTATTTTATTGCTTACTATTAGAGTAGTAAAATGACATAATAGGTTCCAATTTCCAATATTGCATGAATCGAGCTTCAAGAGTAACCCTACAGTTGACTGTTTTGGCAAAATTCAATAAGGTTAAACACAAAGACCACTTGGAACTTTTATATAACAGATAATTTCCCAACAAAAGGAGGCGCGTGTCAAAGGTCCACTACTACTGTATATCCTATTGATTCCGTGTTTAAACGGTCGACAATACCTTCACAATGCGGTTTACGGGTTTCCGCATTGAAATACAACAGTAGTTGTGATTGATCATAGAATGCTGTGAATATATCACTAATTGTTTTGTTTTGGTTTCCATTGAAGTCAGAACCTTAATATTCATATTTTTAAATCAAGAAACACTTGTACTGTTTATGATTTAAAAATATGAATATTTGGAAGTTTTACCAAGCGCCGACGATTGAAAATATCAAATATATTAGAACCTTAATACTATTAAGTATATACTGACAGTTGTTTGATAAGCATGGACATGGAATTTAGTTATTTATTAATGGCCAATTTTAAACCCTATCTAAGATAAAAGATAATAAATGCTGCTGGAGATCAGTACGGTTACTCTCGAAGCTAGGTTCATGCATTATTGGAAATTGGAGTCGAGTATGTTATTTTTGGTACTTCTAAATACAATATGGGAGAATTATTAACATTTAGTTAATAGTAAAAAATATATTATCACATTATTGGATTCGTTAAATTTATTTGCAACTTAATGTTAATAATCCGGTAGTTTTGTGTTCAAATTATTATTATTTTTTTATGACATTGGAAGGCAAACAAGCAGACAGATTTCCTGATAGTAAGAAATTCACACCAAAGGTGGTAATGGTACGTTGCCAACCTGGTGCCGGTATGTTAGGCCTCGAGCAAAAGTAAGTTTACCGGCTACCTAACCCTCCGAACCGGAACACGTCATGACGTTATGGCGGCAGGAATAGGTAAGGCGGTACCAATCCGGCTAAACTACACCACTAAACTAAACTCTACCACATAGTCAGAATTCACGGTGTTAGTGACGGTGAGCCTTTGCTCGCCTTTTACGAGCTGCCTGGCAAGGAAGGCAGATGGTCTATTCTACAAAGGAGCCCGGACCAACACGGGGAAAATAACTAATTCGCAGGACACTGAAATTCAAAAGTATCCCTACAGTATCTTAGCAACAAAATTCTAGTAGGCCTATTTTGTTTTTGGAACTCATTGAAATTATAACCAAAGTAATGCTAAGTATAGTTTGATAGTTATTTTACAAACACAATATTGATTTATTTGTAAACAATTTAAGTCTGCCATTAGATAATATGTGCTAGTTCCATTGCCAATTAAAAATCATTTTAAATAGGTATTTTAACGACAGATGAAAGATTGACAAATCAGATATACAATGCGAATGTGGATGGATGTAGGTACCCGGGGAGACCATGGTTGACATTTCACGATCAGATCAATCGGATATTATCCGAGGGTGGTGTCAAGAGTCTCCGAAACCGGCGTGTTTGTATGAAAAGGGTAATGAATGTGAAAGAAGCAAGACAGGTTTGTCAGGATCGTGAGGTCTGGCACTCGATACACTCTGCCTACCCCGTAAGGGACTTGGCATGAAAATATGTATGTGTGTGTATATTCTTAAGAAAATTTGTTTTTCTTTTTTATGTAACCTTCATCCACAATCCTCAAGGTTTCTAAGAATAGAACAAAACATTATCCGTCATTATTATTACACATGGACTAACGAAGAAGTAAAATTAAGTTGATATTATAGTCTGTATCACATATAATAAAGACTATAATACCAGGTTGAACCTTGACGTACTTTACACCGTGTTTATTAATAAGAAGGTATTTGATTTATTATCGTCATGACATCTACCTTGGTGACAAAATTCTGCAAAAATTCACTCGCATTCTTACCCTGTTAATCATTTGGATATCATCCAAAACCCCTTTTTTTCGGTTTCGAGGGTTGGAAAACTCCTATAAGTTACGCCAGTAGGTATGTCAATAACTCTGCCTATTCTTTGATTCACATTTGCTAGGGATATACTTCGTATCTTATGTCACATTCTTTAAAAAAAATTCTTCCTACGAAAACAAAATTTTCCCTTGTACAGTCTCTTATACTCCCAATTCTTGGTTATGGCGAAGTATGTTTCCTTGTTGCTACAGAATCTCTTCTAAATAAATTGGAGAAGCTTCAAAATTCGTGCATCCGATTTATTTTTAATCTTCTTTAGTGTTTAGAGCTGAACTCAAATGGCTTCCTATACGACTCCGCAGAAATTTATATAATATTCTATCTCTCCTACATAATATTCTGTACAACCCGCCAGCTCTCTCATATCTGCAGGAGCGTTTTAGTTTTTTTCACTAGACTGATTCCCCTTGTCGCTCCAACCGTAGCTCTGTGCTTCGTTTTCCCGCTTCGCACTCCAATTGTTATTCTAAATCTTTTACTTTCCAATCAACCAAATTGTGGAATTCCCTATCTGTCGTGATTCGTGACAGCCCTTCTTTGCCTACTTTTAAGAAAGATCATTAACACAATAACATACTCATATATTATCCTACTAAGATATTATAATAATGATAATTGTACCTGTGTTATTTTTACATACTTGATTATTATATTTTTATTTATTTGTTCTAAGTATAGCTATAGTTAATTTTTTTTTGTACACGATGTCTTCCATTTTATTTTCACAGCTTCATTTTTTTGGTTGACTCGAAGAAATTTCTTTGGTTTGAAATAAGCTCGCCTTTTTTGCATTTTTACTTCTCATGTATTTTGTGTGCACTAAAGTGTTAAATAAATAAGTAAATAACTTAGGCAACCTACTGTGTTCAAATATATTGCCTACTACTGCATAATTTACAATTAGTAGTTTATATGTCGTCGCACGCAATAACAATAATCGTAGATCTTAAATGTACAAATATTGTTCTAATAACAATAAATGTAAAGTATTCGCGGTGAGATCGCTTAACCCTTTCCCACCGCTCTAATTTTACTAATGCGTTCGATAAACGGAGGGTCAACTTGGAAACAAGTCAAATAAGCATTTTGTACCGTTGTTTAAACTTTACATTAACAAATTGCATACAGATGTTGGATATAAGGATGTTTAAATTTCGAGCAGCGATCAAGAAATGACAACCAATGGCTGACTTCTACTGCTAGAGATTAGCTGATCCACACTAATATTATAAATGCGAAAGTAACTCTGTCTTTCTGTCTGTCTGTCTGTTACTTTTTCACGCCTAAACCACCCAACCGATTTTGCTGAAATTTGGTATGTAGATAGTTTGCATTCATGAGAAGGACATAGGGATATTATTTTTTGGAAGTTCAACCCCTAAAAGGGTTAAAAGGGGTGGAAAAATTTGTATGAGAAAAATATTTTTATTGTACATTTTTGCATGAAACTTTGAATTAATGCTTTTTAGTACAAATGATGAAACACGTATTTCAGGGTTTTTCGAAATTCACTCCCATTGGGGGTTAAAGGGGGTGGCTAAGTTTGTATGGAAAATTTAATTCTATTGAAATATTTTGCGTGACATTAAAATAATGCTTTGCAATACAAATTATGAGATACATATCTAAGCGTTTTTTTGAAAATTAACCCCTATGAGGGTTAACGGGGGTGGCACAATTTGCTTAGGAAAAATATTTAACAGTAATTTTTACCGTAAGTCCATAACAATGAACCACGTACATCAGTTTATCATTAACGAAAAACACACAAAGAAATTATGATACACATCGTAGCAAAATTGGTTCAAAATTCCTACTAATAATATAAATGTGAAAGTAACTCTGTCTGTCTGTCTGTCCGTCTGTTACATAGATAGAATAAACCCTGAGAAACAACACAAGATACTTTTATTGTAAAAAAATAGGGGAGAATGGGTAAAAAGAGGGTATGAATGTTCATATGGAAATTCGTCATTTTTAAAGTTGTAACAGTAAAACTTTGTATTTAGACACTGTATATTTAGACACTTTATGATAAAGTAAATAACATAGAATATTTTTTATCGCAAAAAAATGGGGGAGAATGGATAAAAAGAGGGGATGACTGTTTATACGTAAATTCGTCATTTTTAAAGCTGTAACAGTGAAATTTAAAATAACATTGTTTTCAAAGCTTATGGTAACCCTCCAAATATCCGACAAATTTATTTGAAATAGTCACCTATGTTAAAATTAAATATCTATTTCTGATTCTAATTTTTTCTTCAATTTTTCTTTTTATGAATATCTTCTCTTGACAACAAGTACGCAACAAAAAACAAAATGGGTCCGTTCAGGCCCGATAAAATGGCCACGTGAAAATGGGATCCATTTTCATATATACAGAAAATACAGCACTTTTTAATGGCTCATGTTTTACTAATCTCGCGGTTTTAATAGCTTCACCGGTCTGTTACGAAGATGGCAAGTGCTTTCAGTGTGATTGAGCGTACTACATATTGTTATAATTGCTTTTTAGCTAGTGGATTGAGATTAATTAAGCGAAATAAACTCCGTTCACATGATGACCGCTTTTTTTTTTCGTGGGGAAATCCATCATGGATACCCGCCGCTTTCGCTGGCAGGTTATGTCAGACTCCTACTGACTAAAACCCCACGGTGTCCACCCCTTCATCAGGTACCGGGGCTGCATGAACGCTTTCGCACACATCCACAGCCCCAGCGGCGCTAGATCTCGCGATCTCCATCAGGCGGCCCCACTCAACAGGGGGCCGCAAACCGTCTGAAGTGGTGCACAGG
>NJDD01001805.1:50017-75973 GCA_002245505.1 Calephelis nemesis | reverse complement strand
TTAACGCGGGTAGTTATGTCCTATAGATACACAATTCTGAGTACCCACTAAATGAGTTCATCACCGATGAAATTCACATTTTTTAGAATGGACATAACTTTCGTTACTGAGGATTCAAGTCCCGTGGCGAAATTTTTAATTCCTTTCTAACCCGTGTGTATCTATAGGACATAACTACCCGCGTTAACGTATCTATCTTACTAGTCTGTGGAATATATACTTCTCTCAAGAATTTTTACATCTGTCACTTTTTATTGAATAAAAAAATAAGCTACAGGCTGTTTTAAGTTTATTTTTATTCTCTAAACCATGAAACCTTTTTTCATTACCTTCATAAGTAAATCCTGTAAAGGAGAATGGGTAATTTAGTATGAGCTCTGTACCCAAAAAAAATTGTAGCATTATGAGATATGTTGGTTTTTGTTGCCCTAATGAAGTTGAGTAATTAACCCAGATAGTAAGTGTGAATTCAATTGGAGAAAAAAAGGCGGGTTGCACTCCGGGAGTGCCGGCAGAAGTGAAAACTTAAATATTAACGTTGTGCATTTTTGGAATGGTTAGGGAATAATTTTGCTCGAATTTCTTTAATTGTCAGTATGAAAGTACTATCATTTATGCACAAATATTATTTTCATATCAATAACCTGCGTTTGGCTTGACAAAAACTCGCTAAAGTAAGACCATGTGACGGCTAAGAGCGACGTCATATTATCCGTACAACAAACATTGCTCGTCTACACATAAAGCTTATTTTCTCTTGGAACAAATAGAGCAATGTCTGTTGATATTATCCGTATCTGCTGTCTGTGAGTCTGTAACTCTATGTTGCGGCGTATTAACCATTGCGCATCATATACTCTTCGGGAATATCTAAGCAATACAAAAACAGCAATGAATCTACGTTTTATTTGAGATCTCGCGCCGTCTTATTCGCGCATGCGCAGTGCGCTGTCTTACGTTCTGACGGTCTGACGCGAGTTTAGAAGTTTTTATCCGTTCCAAAAAAAGTGCGCAACGCCGCTACAGTTTTCACTTCAATATGTTCGTTAGAAAAACTGAATTTTCAATAATATTTATATTTTTTTATTACTTGATCATATACCAGAGTGTAGGATTGTAGTTTAAATTTAACCAAAGCAGTACATGAGATACCTTACAAAATGATATTATTTAATAAGTTTCAATACTTAATTACTCTTCATCAAATAACATTATTTTAAACGCAAGTTAAACAAGATGAATTGTCTTAAAAGCGCTAATAGGGACTACTTTGTGGTTCTAATAAAGAAATAATGTTGTATGATGCTCTTAGAACTATAAGAAAGAAGCATTAGCAAGCAAGAATTTTATGATGAACATAAATATATATTACTCCATGTTGGTGCCGGGCTCCTTTCATAAATAGGCCAATTTAACTGCAAACATAAATCTGAATCATCAAGCCCGTAGACTCGAAGAGGAAGGCAGATGTATAACCAAGGCACCTAAGTAAAGCCGAAGGTACTTCAGTCCCACAATATGATGTGAAGCCTATCGGCCAAATTTTTCGCTACACGGGAATCGAATCGCACACCTGATGTGATCCATGCCAACCACCGGACCACTTAACAACAGAGATCTACAGACCACAAATCAGAAAGGTCTACAAACGTACCTACCTATAAATAGGTATATACGGAATAAACTATAATCAATCAATAAAAAGCACTACCGACCAAGCACGAGTCTCGGGTTCTATTCCCGATGGGGGCAGGCATTTGTGTGATGAATATTTAAATGTTTGCATATCTGGGTCTGGACAACAATCCACTGTCCAGTCTGGGACTTAGTATATTCGGCTAGTCTGTTACATTATGTGTTACAGCTGGGTAACCCTGATTGTTTCTCTGCCTAGCAGTATTAAACTACAGGCGTGAAGATACTTTACTTATTTACTTTTAATCAAAATACGATTTTCTAACAAATCGTTCAATAAACTAGATTTAATTGTGTAAACGGTGAAGAAACCTTAATAAGCTTAAAAAAACAATATCTTGAAAATCGATTCTGAAATCTTTTGTTATTTCAAAGGCCTCAAACAAGAGCATTGAATTACACAAAGTAAGATTAAACACAAAGATTGAATTTCAAGACGAGAAAATTGATGGTTTCTTGGCATTTCATTTTAAAACGTTCTTGGGTAAATAAAGCTTTTTTTGTCTTTCACTAGCTGTAATCTGAGTCTAAGCCCGCACTGTTAATTTAGTTAGCTCATCCACTGAAACCCTTGAACCACAGATTTGAATAATAGTTATTAACCTAAGAACTCACGAAGCGGTTTTTGCTCGTGCCCGAGGGCACCCCCGCAGGTTCTGCAGAATGTAGATTTTTAAGAGCAAATTTCACGACTCGTTTTACACCCGCAGCGCCTGCGGTTGTTTGCGGTTCCCGCGGCAGCGGTCGCATGCCTGTAGAATTGTACAAGTTTGCGAACGATGATTTGAAATTATCACCGCGACTGCTATGTGACCGCACAAATTAGCGGTCTCGTGAGATTTGAAATAAACCGTAGTTCTGTGACAGCTGCGGTCAAGTGTAGGAACAGGTCCGTGAGTTCTAAACCTTAGACTACGAACGATTATTACGCGTAAATTACATTTCGAACTGTTATGGACACATTACATTACCGTACTTAGAGTGTGCCGATGATTCAATGTGTTAGTTAATTTTTCCTTCGTGTTTTTAACAGTATGTAGCTACATTATTTATGAACTTCTAATATTTCAGAATACTTTAGCAGTTCCAACAAGCAAAATAGTTGCGTAGATTAACAGATGCGATTAGAATGATTTTTCTTTTTTCGAAGTGAAAACTTCTTTAGCGGCGTTGCGCACTTTTTATGGAATGGGTATAAACTTCTAAACTCACGTCAGGACACGTGATCTGAAATTTCGTAAGATGAAATTTCGTAAGACGGTGCAGGGCGCTTGAGCGAATGTTCGTGTTGTCATGTTTGTGTACGATAACGCAACAAATGAATATTGTATTTTACCACTTAAAAGATAGTACGTTTACACTTATAATTAAAACAATTCGTGCAAAACTATTCCCTAACTATTCCAAAATATCAAAAATGCACAACGTTAATATTCAAGTTTTCACTTCTACCGGCAGTCCCGGAGTGCAACCCATTTTTTTAAAGGCTAATTAAAATTAAATAAATGTTGCTAGCCTCGCGGTTTTTACAACTTCACCGGACACCGGACGTCAGTGCTTGACAGTGCTTAATTCTTTCGCCGATTTTTGTATTAGAAAATCAGAAACACATGTTTTTGTTGCCTTAACCGGATATTCAACCCGGGATCTCATGAAGTTAAGTCAAAAACCTGGACCGCCAGACCACAACATTATGGTGTCAGGAATAGATACTTATAAAATGCAACTTACTATAACCAAAGACATTTTTGAAGTAAAAACTTCTTTAGCGGTATTGCGCACTTTTTTTAGAATGGGTAAAAACTTCTCAACTCGCGTCAGGACACGTAACCTGATCTTAAATTCGTAAGACGGCGCAGGGCGCTTGCGCGAATAAAACGCTGCAGGGCTCTTGCGTGTATGTTCGTGTTGTCGTGTTTGTGTACGATAGCGCAATACATGAATATTGTAACATAAATGATAGTACTTTCATACTGATAATTAAAGCAATTCGTGCAAATCATTTCCTAACCATTCCAAAATATCAACAATGCACAACGTTAAGATTAAAGTTTTTACTTCTACCGGCACTCCCGGAGTGCAACCAATTTTTTTTAAAGGCGAATATGTTGCTAGCCTCGCGGTTTTTACAACTTCACCGGACTTTTCTGGACCGAGCAGAGAACTCAGCACGAGACATCATTATTTAATTGGATTGGACAACAACTATACAATAACAAGGACTGTCTCCTGGGAGACCGAACTTGGTGCTGCGTTCTGGTTACTGGGTGGATTTGATGGAGGAGAAGTGGCTCGTTTCTCAGCGTTAGGCGCCGGGTCAAAAGAGGTCACAATGTAGTTTAGTGCCTTCAGAGTTATATTTGAGTTGGGAGGCTTGCGTTTGCCGCCGTAATTAGGTCCGGAGGATCCGATAAGACGTGATGGGGTCTTCTAAAATTAGTGGGCACGTTCACGGCTGGATTAGAATGAAGAATGTGAGGCAAAATATACAAAGTCATAGGTTCATTTATGCACAGTATCAAGCAACGTTGATGACGGATTTATTCAATCATGTTATAAATGTAAAGTTGTTTAAAGATTGTTTAACAAAGCAGTAATTCTGACAGTGATAGGTACATCTTAGTGATTTGGTGTCGCTGACTGGGTGCAGTGATATTTCACTATTTGTATTAAGTGCCTCTGTGGTCTAAGGGTTCCGGTGTTAGACTTGACTTCATAAAGTTCCGGGTTCGATTAATTTGCTAATAAAAATTTGGATATGTTCCCGGTTTGGCGATAGGCTTCCCACCTATCACATTGTGGGACTTAGTGTCTTCGGCTAACCGTAGGTGCCCTGGTTGTGCCTCTACCTATCCCTTCTGGGATGTGGGTGTGAAGATACTAGTAATTAGTGCGCATGGAGTTGGATAGTTTGATAAACTTAATGTTTTCGGTTAGTCTAAATGAAAGCTAACTACTTACAAGTTATATTTCATTGACCACACCGGACCCTAGCAAGTTACAATATTTACAGTACTTAGAGCAATTTATCATACTCCGAGTGACGTTTAAGAATGAGAGTGCAAATTGAAAACGACGCAAAATGCGAAAGAGTAGCATAAATCTGTAAAATATTTTGTACTTTCTGTATAACAATTGTAAGTATCATCATTTATAAAACAACGAGCTTTCACCATTGACTTTAGTTAAAAAAGTATCCTTTGTTAAATTTATTACCTTTAAAAATATTTGTAAGTACAAAGTTTCATGACGACTGTTTTAGTTTTCGTGTGAAAGTATAACAAACAAACTTACAATCGCATTTGAAATATAAGTAGGGCCAAGTATTTGTAGTCAATGTTTTTTGTCAGATTCAGATTACCAAAACGGTAAGAATTTCAAAAAAATATTTAAGACTCAGAAGCGCTTTAATTTCTTAACCGTCAAATGACTTTCATTATTACCAACAACCCAACAACACTAACCAACTTTATTGCAACTAAAAAACTTGTGAAAAGCGGACATATAAAATTAAAAATAATTTTTCATTAACATCGTAGCTACGACGATGACAATTTTATAATGACTTCCTCGATCTGGCACCACCTTACCTACTCTTGCCGCTGAAATATTATTTGCCACTTTCACTTTCTTTCTTTATTAGTTCTTGTGCTGGATGGTGGAGACTAGTGTTGACAGTAAACTTAATCACTGTCTGTCACTGTCACACAATGTCTCCTAACATTCCAGCCTCCGTTTAAGTACAAGGCTTTGTTAAAAAACAAAAAAAACACTGTATTTCTTATCAAAATTAAACCTGTGTGCTTATTAGTCATCTAACTTCATAAAAAAATCTTTAATTTTACGTAACGTGTGTTGCAAACAATAATACATGTTTGCCACTTGTTTGTGTTGGATGGTGGAGGCTAGTGTAGTAGTTTAGTAAATTTAATCACTTACAACACATAACATTACAGACTCCGGTTTGTTAAAAAACAAGGCTTTGTTAAAAAACAAAATAAAACACTGTATTTCTTATCAAAATTAAACCTGTGTGCTTATTAGTCATCTTAGACTCGGGTTGCTTACAACGCTTTGTTACAAAATAAAAAGAAACACTGTATTTCTTTTCAAAATGAAAACTTCGTCGGTCGAATCACGAAAAGGCGTAACCAACAAAATTCCCATTTTGAGTTTGACTTGACGTGATGTCTTTTGACAAAAAAAAATTTATATCTTCTAATATAATGAAACTAGTGGAAATATTTTAATAACTAAATATTAAGGCCCCATACTCAGTCAGCCAGAAGAGCCAATCACCGCGCTCCCTCGTTCCATGATTACTATGAACAATAGCGCTCTAAAGTAAACGTTTAAATCACTATTTTTGACACTATAAATGTAATTTGAAAAAAAGTATAAAAACTGAAACACTTTTAGGTAAGTATAGTAGGGGAAACTGGGGCAGAATGATACAAGGGGAACATTGATTCACTCATAGTAGCTCAAAATCTACTAACACAACCGATGTGGTCAAATCATTAAAACATGCTCGTACATTCACGAGCACTGTTGCTGTGACCCTGCCTACCGTCTGTTAGCAGTTGGCATTTTGCGAGGGAAAATGTGTTTGCCGTGCGTCGAACTAAATTTTTTAGTCGAATGTAACAGTGTTTTGCCAAGTGATTAAGTACTTTAGGATTAATGTAATATTACCACAAGTAGGTTATTTTATCTAATGCGCACGTTTACTTGTAATTTTATTAGAGTTTTAGTGATTTCAATAGAAACACAGTTTTTTTTTAAATATCCGTTGGGGTACTTTGATACAGAACGCCATGGGGCACTTTTGGTCGTATCAAACTGCCCCTAGATAACCTATGTGTTATTTTACATTATTAGCCATTTCCTTTTCATTTTTTTATCCAAATTAGTTTAATCATTCTGTATGATATATATTGATATTTATTTCCGGGAAATGGTTCGCATCTATAAAACAATGACTAATCGAAGCAATATAGATGAGGAGAATGTTAAAGAAGTCATATATGAAGTTTTATCAAAGAAATTACACATTAGGAAGGCAGCCGTCAAACAAAACACAAAAGCTACAACTTTGCAGCATCGTATTGAAAAGCTCAAGTGTTTTCAAACGAATAAGAAAAAGCATTAGCAGAATCTTTTTGTTGCAGATTTTTTATTAAGACTTAAGTGTCAATTTCTTTTTATTTTTGTTACTAGTGTATGATTTTAATTATTCAAAGAATGCAGGGTAAAAGAATACAAAGAATAGTTACTTAAAGAGTGGTCTATGGAAGAAGTTTTTAAATTACTATAGTCTTTGAGAATTAACCAGAAAATTTGATACTTTTGTTTTGAATTTTCTGGTTTATGTTTAATCGATATAAACAAAAAAGCTCACTATACGATATCTTACACAAAAAAAATGGTTTTATTATAGATACTCTTCTAAAACTACAAATAGGTACCATACATTTTCTACATCGTATCAATGTACCCCACACGCTGTATATAAGTGCCCCGTACATGGGGCACAAAGAGTCAAGACCCATTTTTTACTTAATTTCTTATATTTCAAAAACTATCACACTGAGTACACTGTGAAACTAGTATAATAAAACTGAATAATCAGGCTTCATAAAAAGTGTAAATAGTCGCTGAAATAACTTTTATCAAACAAGATATTTGAGATCATATTTTTCTGTACCAAACTTTCCCACTTTCCCCTACTTATCTATGTTTACGTTAAATCTGGTGTCGATATTTTCATATTTGAAGTAGACATTTGCGTTTTGCTTTCAAAAAAGGGTTAACTTTTTGATTTTTTTCTATCGAGCAAAGTGAAATGGATCGTGTTTTGGAAACACTAGTCTAGTAAAGCATATTCATGTTAATCTTGTGTATTTTTGTCAGCAAGATACATGATTGCTTTGTATGAAAAAAAACAGTAAACTGCTGACGTATTTTAGCGTATATGGCCCATTAAGGGTTGAAAAATAAGCTTGTATGGCCTTGAAACTCATCGGTGATTTCTTTATTTCGCTGTCCTGTAAAGTTGTAAGGAAACAGTTGCGCCTATTCATGATTCGACCGACGACTTGTTAGCTTCCTAATTTAAAAAAAAACTTTAATTTAACGTAACTTCAAAGATACATATATAATCATAGTAGTTAAAAACATTGTACTTAACAGAAACAATTTAAAATACCATCAGGCTTAGACCTAAGCAAAGAATTAATAAAAAAGTAGCTCTAAACAAATTCGAGGTTATTTTCATAAAAAGACTTCAGGTAGCCCTTGACAGTGAGTAATTAAATAAACAAGACGTAATGGTTGTAATTTTGTTGCGCACTTACTAAACTAACTTAAAGTTATCGCTATCTTCTTTTAACGAAACTAATAGATAGAGACAAAACACTTTAATTAAGGTCAGTATGTCCATGGCATTTCTACGGACGTTTAATTTATCACTCGGTAAACGTTGATCACAACTTGACAAGTCTTACTTGTCTAAAATGTTCCATCTCTTTTGTTTTTGTTTCATTTGAAAAAGACAGCATGCTAAAATAGGTATAGTTTATGACCAGCAGAATCACCATTATTGTCGATTGTATGAGTGAAATAGTAGTAGGTAGTATCGTCACGCCTATGCCCCTGAAGAGGTAGGCAGAGGCACAACCAGAGTGCACTACTAGCGGTAGTCACTAAGTCCCACAATATGATCGGTGGCAAGCCTATCGCCAACCGGGCACATATCAAATCCCGAGCAAATTATTTGTAATACAAAATTGGAAATAACAAATTTCCTTTTTGTTACCCAACCTGGAAATCGAACCCGGGAACTCATGCAGTCAAGTCCAACACCTAAACCGCTGGACCACAGTTCAATTATTTTTGAAAACAAAACAAACTGAACTAAAAACAGTTAAAAAATCTTTTCAAGGTGTTTCACTTAAAACTATTATTCGTGACCATTAAACAACAATTTAAAGTATGAATACACTATTATTACCATGTCACAGATAATCACATTGAAGTTGACATGAACATTGTTTATAATTGAATATGTCTCTGTCAATGACATTCGTATATTGATTTTGTAATGAGTTATTAACCCGTTATTATTAGATGTCTGACAGTTTCTAGGTCTCAATTATTTATATATAACAAGCTGTTACTTGCAATTTTGCCTATGTATTCATTTTGCCCTCCCACATAAACTAGTTTAGATATTGGAATAAAAACTAGCTTTTTTTCTCGAATTTAATCTGTTTTGGAGCTAAAATTCATGCAAATCAAGAGTTAATGTGAAACATACAAACGTGAATAATATCAGTAGAATTATGTTGTTCCGAACCCAGTAACAAAGGAAATTAATTTTATTACCTTTATGAGCCCAGTTTTAAAGAAGTTCCTGAACTGAAGTTGACTACCATTTATGTCGATTTTATCCTTGTGATGCTCCGCACTACTTGAGGTTTACTTGACGTTTTAAGTTCCAATTTTGCTTGTACGAATATTTTTTTTATAAAAAAGGAAGCAAAAAGATTTAAGTGGGTCACCTCTTCGTAAATGGTCATTACCGTACGTGATATCTACAAAACCAAAAATTAGCAAAAATTAAAAAAAAAACGCTTTTTTTAAAGCTTTTCCAGTCATATGCTTAGAAACAGTACGTAGGTATTCCAAATCAATTTGTTCTAATGTTGAAATATTATTTGTAATACAATTTATTATTTATTTAGTATTATCATTATTTATTGAAATGTAACAGGTTTAATAATAATAAAAATAATAACATTCCTGGACAAGTCACACAAATTGCATGTGACCCCAAAGTAATCAAATTATATGCTTGTATTATGGGTGTTAGTTAGTCAACAATTCTTATACTTAGTATTACTTAAATAGATAATAGAATAAATTAAATAAACACCCAGACCCGGAAATGCAGACATTTAAATTTTCATTACGCAAATGCCTGCCCCCGTCGAAATCAAACCCAAGCGTCGCGGTTGGTCAGTGTAAGGCGTGTACACTAATCACTCGACCAACGAGGCGGTCATCAAAATAATTAAAAAAGTATGCTATCTTCAAAATTTGCAAGAAAATTACCCAATATGTACCAAACATTGAAAGACGCAGAAGCATTTACTTACCTACATAAATCGAGTTATTCCATTCTGTACACAAGTAAAATTTAATTTTCATGCAGCATTCACGGGTTAACTCAATTTTCAACAAATTGAATATGACTTCTTAAATTGAGATAAATATCAAGCAGTTCATCTTTTATAGCCATACCGTAACAATTTTAGTTGTAAATGTTTCTTGTAATCTCTCTGAAATCTGTTTTTTAAATATATTTAAATACTGTAGGAAAACTGAAGTACACTTTGAAGGTATTTCAGTAACATATTGAGAGATGGGAAACAATCGTGTTTTTAAATTGTATTAAAAATCTTATTTAAACATTAGAGAAACTTTTTAGCCCCTGATGCAAAACGAGGATTGTTTACAAGTTTTTCGTGTCTGTGTGTATGTGTGTTTGTGCGTGTATGTGTGTGTGTGTGTGTTGTGTGTGAGAGAGAGAGAGCGTGTGCTTGTGCGTGTGCGTGTGCGTGTGTGTGTGTTTGTGACATTGTAGCTCTTGAGCGGAAGCATTTACTTTTTCCCAATTTCAACTGAAAGCTGACGTGGTCTAAATAGTTCTTGGCTATACTCTATAGAATTCAATCCAAGCCTTGAATGCTCCTTATATGAGTACTACTGTACGTAAATCGTACTGATGGCCAGATTGATGTCTTGGGCCTCGTCTCTAAAGCTGTCGATATTTTTTTATAGAAGTGTTAATTGCCAAATGGATGTTAACATCCACCTACTGGTCTTTGCCAAACCAGGAGTAGATCACCTTTCAGCAATAATTAATAAGGTCTTTTGAATGTTCCTAAATCGTATCTTTATGATTGACCCCCTGTTAGTAACTGTTTCACCGAAGATGTTGTACGAGGTAAGAAATTTCTATGAAATCGTAAGATAGAGATTCGCCATACATTAAGGTTCTATGCATCCACTTTAAAAGAAACAAAGAAAATGTTTATTAATAATCTAACTCATCGCACTTGACAAAATAACAATTAAAAGAAAACATTAACTTAAAACTAGCTCAACGGGAATACCTAAAAATAAACAAATTCATATTTGTTCTAATACACTTTAGATGCTAACGTGATGTCCAAACACCAATTGGCTACTGTCATTTAGATCATGGCTTACAATCTACAGCCAGGAGTACTATCTATATATTAAAACGAGATGCCAAAACTTTGAACCCCTTTTTACGAAAATTGCGTGGACGCAGGAGCAGCGTGTTGGTCCGAGCTCCTTTGTAGAATAGACCATCTGCCGTCCTGTGCCGGGCAGCTCGTAAAAGGCGAGCATAGGCTTTCCGTCACTAGCACCGTGACTTCTGAGTAGGTGGTAGAGTTTCGCAGCGACTCACCCGGATTGGTACCTTACCTATTCCTGCCGCCATAACGTCATGACGTGTTCCGGTTCGGAGGATAAGGTAGCCGGTTAACTTACTTTTGCTCGAGGCCTGACATCCCGGCCTCTGGTTGGCAAGGCACCATAACCACCTTTGATGTTTCTAGGCGGCGTGAATTTATTACCATCAGGAAATCCGTCTGCATATTTAACTTCCATTATCATAAAAAAAGGCTGGCTCTGATGCTCCCTCAAACACTATTACAGCAAAAGAAATGAAAGCGTACAGTAACCTCTTCCAAACTCGGCTCACTGGTGAAAAACCATAGCCTATCGTCCATCTACATTATTTGCATGGCTAATGTTATCTGTAGGTACATCACAGGCAGTGTCGTAAACAAGCATTATCAAGATGGCCACGCGACGGGAGTGCACTGTCGAATTTCACTGTAATTAAACCGCCAAGATTAATTACAATTGCATACATTACTCTGACGTTTGTTTTAATTTACAGTATTTTTTGCTTTTAATAGAACCCAAAAAAAGGGATGTTCTCAATTCAATTACATGTTCTATTTTGGAATGACTTACGTGTTGCCAATTTCACGGTTTTTAAAACTTTGCCGGGCTTTAATTGTATGTTTGCAAGCAGTAGCGGTTTTAGTAATAGCAGGTAAAGGTAAACAATACTTATGGTAGGTACAGGATCTGACGTCCCTTTACACCTTGGCGCCCTGGGCGGTTGCCCAATTGCGCCATACCCAAAACGCCGTACCTGTATGCAAAGCGGTTACTATTAAGTAGTATTTATATAGTTTTTGGAGAGTCGATTCGATGTTGATGGTTCTTTTTAGAGATAGGTCACGACTCCGAGTTGGTCCCATATTAATTTCATCACAATCCGACGAGTGGTGGTAACTCAAAAATTACTAGTAGGGTGTAATAACCATTTAGAAATATCAAACCGTGACGTGGTATTGAATGAATTAGTTGGAGTCGGTTGTTATAATTATACAGCACTTAATTATAATCTGTAAGCGTCTGTTTTAATTTATTTATTTAATCATTCAATATATAATTCAAAGAGTATATATAAATACTACGTAATAAGAGGCGGGACTTCCATAGATACATAGCAAACCCGAATTTTGCACGAAGTTTACTTGAAAAGGTGTAACCCGTATAATTTGAAAGTAAGTCTTAAGTTTCGGCCCTTCACTTTAGTATTTTGCCATTGTTCAAGTTGAAATTTGCATCAATTACCTAATTATCAGTCATAAGTCGTCAATAAGTCATGTCAAGGTCTTCGGTAAAGCTGTGGCCTCATTACTCAAACTCATGTAATGAGATATGGCGGCAACGAGGAAATACACGATACGCTAATTTCTTCATAATTATTTCATTTGTGCACTTTCACTGAACAAAATTATACAAAATGCCACCAAAATTAACTAATTTTACTTAATATCAACACGAAATTCAAAATAATTATGAAAAAACTTCAACAAACTTTTCGCTCGATTTTCACACACTTTGTTTTTACCTACTTTTTGTTTCTGGTACCTACCGTACACAGTTAATAATATTACATGTATGTCAATTCTTATGAGTACCTATTTGTCGCGTATTGGCATCCGGCACTAAAACCTGTACTTCGTTGGTTTAATTCATTATGTGAGACGTATTTTCACTTTTATTACACTTAATTAAGGTTATTTTTTTCAATTAAAGTTCAAGGTACCGTAAATTAGTTCCTAACCTCCATTTTGATACCCCGACGGAAAAGAAGGATGTTAAAAGTTTGATATGTATCTCTCCCGTGTGTGCCTGTCTGCCTGTGCCATTATAACTCCAAAACAAAAGAACCGATTTCGGTAAAAATTCTTTTGTTTATAAGCTAGCATAACAGAAATGGTTTTTAACTAAGTACATTACGTGTTTAGCCGATGGTTATCTAATATTTTTTAGTTATAGAATCATTGTTTCTTACAGCCACAAACATCCCCTTTTAGTATTAAAATAAAATGCAAAAAAAACAAGCAGAACTTTTTTGTCAACTTTGACAAATCACCACAGAATACAAATAAATCGGTCCTTAAATCTTCCGAACCGGAAATGGTAACTCAAACTAAATAATAATGACAGCATTAGCGTCATCCATTTTCCGCGGTGTCGCTTTACAATTCTATCGAGAGCTCCCTCACTTTCCATTACTGTGATATACGATATTTCATGCTGTCAGATCTGGCGAGGAATCGCACATAACAAAAAATGGGAAACTATTTTCACGTACAATCAAATAGAAAAATGTTAAGAGCTTCAGCCCTACGTTTTAAATGGCGCGTAAAGTGGAGACTTATTACATATTTTTAACCAACTTCCAAAAAGGCGGAGGTTACATATTCGAGTCCTATATTTTTTAATTAAAAGAAATATTATGTAATGTAATGTTCATCGATTTTTCCGTCTTTGCTAAAGCAATTTAAAATTTTTTTTTCGCTTTTGAAGGCGAAGCGCTTCGCTTCTTCGATTTTAAAATCCCAGGTAAATCGAGAAAAATACTTAGTTTTTGTGAGCTTTTAAATGACTTACTTAGATCAAAATCAGAGAATACTTTATTCACGTGAATTATACAAGTGGTACTTGTGTGCGTCGATATTTTTAAGAAACTACCACCGGATCGGCTGAAAAGAAACCGAGGGGGCTTAGTTTTTTACAAAACTAATCGTAACATTACAATATAATACAAACATAATATATAACAATAACATAATCAAAGTTGTTTTTTTTTATATAGAAATTATTAACTTAGCTGTGACTGTTTTTTTTTTTAAATAAAACTAAAACACAAAGAACGTTAGACGTTCGCCTTTTATCCGTACTATTGGTACGGCTTCTCTTTGTAAAATAGACCTCTCAACCAGGCAGATTGTAAAAGTACACTACAAAAAGGCCACTACTGGTAGAATACCGTAGGTACTGCAACTCGTCCGGGTAAAGACCCATCGCTTAACCTGTTCCTGGCGCTATATATAACACAAACTCAAGCGCTGCAGGCCATACTTTATAGGCCATATATTATTCATTCATATGCAAGGAGAAGCGAAATTTTGATATGCTTCACGATATGGAGTAGGGAAGTAGCAGCTAGAAATCTTCAACACCGGGGACACTATATAATTAACTCATAAGCAATCCTACCTTACAAGAGGCATAATATGATATCGGACAACGTGATACCAAAATACAGATATAAGAAACTGTACAATATTGCAACAAGTACAGAAAAATGGCTAATTGGAACAACGTAATCCATTAAATGAGGGAACGGAAGGAGGTTAAAGCTGTTGTTGCGTATAGTCAGCGGCAAATACTCAAAAAGCATATAATCATAGGCTTTCTTGCACTTGTGTAACAGGTTGCATTATTCACTATACTCGTACTGATAACCACATAGGAAAATCTTGACCGCTCGTTCACAAAAATATTTTAAAACACTGTCGGATAGTCAGGGTGTTATAAAGGCACTGCAAAGCCTACTACAGAATTTACCCCAGTATAAAAATATGCTTGTCAAAAACGAACAATGTCAAGCTTGCATGAGTTCCCGGACGTATAGGAAAAAAGAAAATGAGATGTAAATAGAAATTCAATCGAATTGTCCAAAAAACGCGTACCCATAAAATTCAGTCAAAGAAGATTCCTTGCTTTTGTATATGGCAACGAAAATTTCCAAATGACTACCTTTTGGCCTTTACTGCATACCACTTGCTTCTCTTCAAATCAGCAAAATTTGCTATTTTTTATTTAGATTGCTATTTAATAGATTGCGAGCTACATTTGACAGCAAAGGTACGAGTTTTTGTTCTTTTTATTCGCGCAACAATATCCGGACGTCTTAAACAATCAAATAAGTAAACTACGCTTTAAATCTTCTTCAAAACCTAGGTTGGTGCATCAATTTACAGAAATCGACCATAAAGGCCAAAACAAGATTAGTTGAGAACCAGATTTGTTGGTAGTACCTATATAATTTTAGCCTTTATAGGGGACCAATAGTCTTAACGTTTCTGCACAACTCTAATAGGTAGACTAAACTTTGAGTTGCTAGTCTCTCTTGTCGGCTCGCCTCAGTCGTCTGCATAACATAAGCCTTCATCGAGCTGAAAGTAAGCTGTCGGAGAACCAGCCCAATTGTCAAAATTTGTAATTGCATCTCAGGCTTTTAGCGATTGTGTGTGGTGGATCCAAAATATTCGAATCCAAGGAGACATGTTCAAGAAAAAACCAAACAAAATAAAAAGTTGTGTGGTTTTTGAAGTGAAACTTCTTTATCGGGGTTGGAAAAAAAAATTGTGTAACATTTTTTCGTTACGCGTCACATTTTTCCGTTACGCGCCATCTTTGTTCTTATCCTTACCACGCGTGATTCGAAGTATACTTTCTCCAGCGGAGTAGGGAATGGCAATAAACTTTATTTAACCAATTTCTGTAAAGTTGCATATAGTAAATTATTTTTTGAAAAATAACGTCTTAAAGAAGTTTCATTTCTTCACTTCTTACGAGTGTACGCTAGTACACGCACACATTTTTTTCTTGATGTGATTATGAAATGTGTCTGAAAGAGGGTAGGGTTTTCAGAAAGACGATCGTTACGGTTCAGGATCATGGATAAAACAGCAGTCAGACTAGAATATAAACAGTAAGGAAAACCCTAAAGACACCGTAGTACATGCATACATATCTTCATGCCAAGTCCCTTACTGTGTAGGTGGAGAGTATCGAGTTCCGAACCTCACCGTTCTGGCAGACCAGTCTTGCTTCCTCTACATTCATTACTCTTTTCATACAAACACGCCGGTTTCGGAGACATTTTTACTTATTTTTTTATTCAACACTAAAGATTTGGACCTTGGTGCCATTGTGAAAAAAAAATGCTTGCTATGTTTTCGCAATTACTAATTTTAAGTAAAATTAGTTAATTTAGATGGCATTTACTTTAAATTTGTTCAGTCAAATTGCACAAGTGAAATATTTATAAAGAAACTAATGTGTCATCTATCCTCGTTGCGTCCAAATCTCACAAAATGATCTTGAGTAAGGAGGTCATCGCTTTACTTAAGACCCCCAAATAACTTTGACTCATGATTTATGACCTGAAATGACTTACGACTGTTAAAAATAATTTATTAATACGAAAGAATGGTAACATGGCCTAAAGGTCTTAGCCGGCCCCAGAAGGGGGCAAGTTAATTTAAAAAATCAACGGTTGGCGGGAACGGTCGGAGGGGGAAAGCCCCCTTTTCGAGGGTTCCCTCCAATCATTAAGCTAAAAATGTGTAAAAATGTACAATTTCTAAATTAAATAAAGTGTAAATATTATTTAGTTGTGTGTAAATATGATTTAGTCAATAAACTATACTAGTGAAAGACTATTGTAGTGTTTTATCACGACAGAAGAGGCAGAGGCCTGAACAAGAAAAAAAATTGAAGACGAAACTAGAAAAAGACATGAATTAATATGAAGATACGTGTTTATTACATAATATAAAATATAGAGGTAAAAAAAAAGAATAATAAAGAAACTTTTTGCACTATCGTAGAAATTTGGCGCCAACTTGAAAGAAAATGATTTTGGTGTTCAAAATTTTAGTTTTATAATTTGTTTGAAAATAATCGTAATTCAAGGATGTGACGTACTATAAAACAAATTAACGGAGAAACATATTAAGTAAACAAAAAATTAAAACTAAAGACCTATTGAAGGACTCAAACAACCTTTGTCTTAGTGAAGGAAATGACTTTAAAAAGGGGAAGACAATATGGTCAGAAACTGAAATGAATTTAAAATTTTAATCTGAAAAAGAATTTATTATTACGGAAGACGTGGCAGCATGGCCTAAAGTGATCAATGACTGTATAAAAATAATTAATATGGAAGACATAACATAACTAATGAAGAAATAATTAATACGGAAGACGTGGCAGGACGGCCTAAAGTTCTTAGCCGGCCCCAGAATGGGGCAAATAAACTTAAAAAAAAATCAACAGAGTTTTGGCGCCATCGTGAAAGAGGAAGGACGTATTATTTTCATAATTTTGTGTAAATTTTGAGTAAAAATTGTTATTTTTTGCTTTAATTTTGTTCAGATCAAGTGCACAAGTAAAATATTTATTAAGACATCAGTGAATCGTGTATTTCCTTGATGCTACCAAATCCCACTAATTGAGTTTTAGTAACGCAGCCACCGCTTTACTCAAGACCCTCCCATGACTTTGACCTGAGATGACTTATGACAATAAAAAGAATTTATTCATTAAGACTTGGCGTCATCGTCTAGAGGTCTTATCCGGCACCAGAAAGGGGCAAAAGAACTTAAAAAAGAAACAACAACTGAGTTTTGGCACCATCGTGAATGAAGACGGTCGTAATTTTTTTACAATTATTGAATTTAGTGTAAATTATGAGCAAATTAGTTAATTTAGGTGGGAATTAGTTTAATTTTGTTCAGTGAAAGCGTACAAACGAAATAATCATGAAGAAGTTAGTGTATCGTGAATTTCCTCGCTGCCGCTAAATATCCCAAAATGAGCTTGTGTAAAGTGACCACCGCTTTACTCAAGACCCTGACGTAACTTTGTAAATAGTGACTAATGACTGTATAAGAATTAATTAATACGAAAGACATGTGACTTAAGACTACAAGAATTAATTAGTACGGAAGACGTGGCAGCATGGTCTAAAGGTCTTAGCCCCTTTCTGGAAGGGGCAAATTAACTTAAAAAAGAAAAAAAAAAGAAACAATAACTATTTCCCGCCAAATTGAACTGATGACAGTGACATTTATTATTTAACTTTATTTACATATAAGTTTTGTTGATTTGATGGATATAAAATTTTCTTGACTCTTGAGAAAAATACGGAATTATAGCTTATTATTGAGATACTTTAAATTCGCTGTGTTGTGTGTGAATAATTATAAAGATTTCATGTCTTAAAAATGGCTCGTACAAAAGCTTCTGTTGGTGCAAAAGGTTTGTTTTTGTCAATTCGAAAATTGAAGTACTATTTTCTACTAATAGATTGTGTTAATAAAGTAAAACACGTATTTGAAGCTGTTTTAAACTTAGTTTCTCATTAACATATTGTATTATTTTTAGTGTCCTCTGGCAAAAGCAGTAAAGCTAGATGTAGTGTTGCACCACCTAGTAATTCCTCGTCTTCAGGTAAACCTATATTTTTTCTTTTTAAATATTTATACTATCGTCATATTCAAATATTATTTGAAAACAGGTTAAATTTAGCCAAAATATTTTTTCGTTTGACTTGTTTTAACAACTAAAATTCACACTGACTTTTTTTAAAGTTTTTTCCATGGTACCTCTGAAGAGGTTAGCAGAGGTAAAACCATGTTATGATATATTTTCTAAATTGATATATGAATATGCAAGTATATATTAAATGTTTTTGTTAAATTTAGAATTTTTTTTTTCATTAGATTTGTTTCAACAACTGAATACAAAGTTAAAAAAATTCATACTGGCTTTAAAAATATTTCACTATCTTTTTCCCTTGTGTTGGTACCTGCTCTTTTGCAATACTAGACTATCTATCTTCCTGCCGGGCAGCTCGTAAATGGCGAGTAAAGGTTTGCTGTTACTTATACCGTGATATCGAACTAGGTGGTAGAGTTTTACAGCGACTCGCCTGGATTGTACCATTGCCTTACCTAGTCCTGCCACCATATGGTCAGTGCTTGCCGTTCACATGTTCTGGTTCAGATGATATGGTTGCCGGTATACTTACTTTTGCTCACGGTCTAACATTCCTGCCTTGGGTTGGCACTGCACCATTACCAACTTTGGTACCTCTAGGTGGAATTACTTATCATCAGGAAATCCGTAGGCTTGTTTGCCTTGCAATATAACAAAAATTAAAAAAAAATGTCTTTCCCTAGCAGAATTAACTTTTTAGCCCTGATCCTGAAGTTGTTTACAGAGCCACAACCAGGGCCCCCATGATTAGCCAAAGTTAATTCATAGTCCCACAATGCGATAGGAGGCAAACCTATCACCAACTGGGCATTTATTAATTTCGGTGCAATGTTTTTATTAAAAAATTAGCTGTCCCGGCGAACTTCGTACCGCCCGCTCAGTTTGTATGAGAAAAAATAAAATATTATTATGTTTCCAAACAAACAATGCTCTTTCAATATAGTCCTACTAATATCTAATCTGTGCTATAGTCTATTGCTGTTAATGACATTGACATTCGTTACGCGATATGCAAAATAAAATGTATATTTTTCAATATTTCTGAGAGATTTTCTTAGTATTTTTTCCGTAAGAACCTTCTCCTAATAATAACAAATACAACAAAAAAAGAATTAGTGAAATCGGCCCAGCCATTCACGCGTGATGCCGTGACCAAGGGAAACGGGTTTCATTTTTATATATTATTATATAGATTGACGCCGACCTTGTATTAAATCAATGTTTAATTTTGATATTTTACTGAAATCAATCAACCATAGTCCTGTGGATGTGCTCTAAAGAATGAAGTTTAGTAGAATAAAGAACTTTTGATCTCTTAGGTGGCAGTGATAAGTCTTCAAGAAGTTACTCAGGTGGTAATCCAGTATGTCCTCGGGAGACACCAAAATGGCAGAAATCTATCACTACATTTTTTACAAAAACCAAAGAAGATTGTAATGGAAATGAAGTAGATGTTGGTAAGTTATAAGTACCATTTTACTTCCCCTTGTAATTTATTTTTCTTTTAAAGGAATAGACCACAAAATTTTTCTTGTGAAAATTGTAGGGAAATCTTAAAACTATGACTGGCCACTCACTAAAACAACTTTTTTTTATTATGTCAGAAGGTGCACTATCAATGTCTCTCAGTACTTTGTCTTGGAATTGTAGAATAAAAAGTAAATTGATTTTTTAGGTACAAACCCATAATTGGATATTGTAAGTCCATATTGGTCTTAGAACTTGAGTATACAGGGTTACCTTCAAAAGACTGACCAAATGTTTATATATGTTATAGGCTAAAATGATAGAACATTTTTAATATTTATTGCTAAATTGTAATAATAATTTAATAAGTTACTACTTACGTTGATACATCACTTGTCATGCTATGTCGTAATTGGTAAGAGTCATGACATCACCAGCTTGCCAATGCGACTGTCAGCGTTTACGATATAACCATGAGTTTTGTATTTTGCGCCAATTAATAATTACTTTTAACAGATAATTTTAATGTCAGCCAATAAGCCAATGCAAATTTTTGTATTTTATACATAACTCCACCCATATCTTTTTTACATTAGCTTTGTGTTGACTGTCACACCAATTTAGCTGTTAAAGTACAGCACTCTGTGTTTCTTAATAAAAATACCTAAATACTAAAATCACCCAATTAAAAAATTAAGGGGGCTCATTTCACATCAGACGAGAAAAACATAATAATTAAAAAAAAAAGACAATATATAGTGTTTTCCAATGAACTCTCAAACATTTCTATGGAGTCGAGAGAATATGTCAGTTAAGAAAAGACTTGGAAGTTACTATGTGCTTACTTACATGCTGTGAATAAAAATGTCCAGTTTCTTTTATTTTCAACTAGCTGTCCCGGCGAACTTCGGACCGCCCGTTCAGTTTGCACGGGAAAAATTACAATGTTATTACGTTTCCGAACAAATTATGCTCGAATTAAATTAAGTAACTATGTTTCCGAACAAAGGATGCTCTTTCAATTCAATATAGTCTATGGCTGTGAATGACATTGACATTCGTTACGCGCGTTTTTTAAAATATGCAAAATTTTCTTAATATTTGTTTCCGTAAGAACCTTCTTCTAATAATAACAAATACAACAAAAAAATAATGACTGAAATCGGTCCAGCCATTCACGCGTGATGCCGTGACCAAGGAAAACGGGTTTCATTTTAATATATTTATAGATTAATACAAAGAGGGTAGCAAAATATTGAGTTATTAGATTTTGGATGTTAAGCAGAATAGACAGCATTGTCTCTGATTTCTTTTTCATTATTTCCCATTCATTGAAAACCACTTTGTATATAGTTTTTTAGAGCATCAGGAGCCGATCGTATTACACCTAGAACTATTTTGAGTGATAGGATGATCCACTAATTAACATGTTAATAAAAACTTTTGCATACATGGAAAAGTTTATTAATGTCATGCTTGTCTTTTTTTACATCTGAAAAGCTTCAGGCTATATCTGGTACATATATCTAGTTTCAATAATATCAGTTTGTTTCTAAAACAAATTTGTAATTATAGTTTTTAACATTATTTTTAGCTACAAGCTCCAAATCAAAACCTAGACATAATGTCATTGAATCTGATGATGAGGAAGAAGAAGAAGACACACCAAAGAACAAGGAACTCGATGAAACTATAGAATTGGAACCGTTGACTGGAGAAAACAGTCATAAAATAGATGAATATTACACTAAACATAAAGAAACAAAAGATGCTGATGTCCGAGATAAGAAAGGTAAAGGCAAAGGAAAGAAAAGTAATAAAGAAAATATGGATAGCAATGTAAGAAGAAATTCAAAACGTGATCTAGATGACTCAGACGAAAATGAGGAATCTAGGAAAAAAATTAAGACTTAATTTAGTTACAAAAAACAAAGGCAAGGAATTTTGAGCATTTGTTTTTATTATTCCTTATGTCTAGAAATTGACATTTTATATACAAATGTGATAAATCTGTGTTAGGTATATTAGATTTTATTCTTACATAATTTAATATAGTGTTATTCCTGAACAAAAAATTAAACTTATCTCAAAATAAACAACTTAAATTGTTTGTGTTATGGGTATAAGTGACTGATTGCTACATAGAAATACTTATATGGATACTGAAACAAATTTAATAAACAGCCAGGACCTGAAGATACAAACTTCATGTTGATTGCATAAATGTGTCAGGAATAGGTACTGGAATAAACAATGATAAATGATTTATTTTCATTATTTATTTATCATTTAACAGTCTATTTTTAATGATTGGAGAAGTTAGGTGCTACCTTGCTATTATACTAGCACTGAAATGTAGACTATTATACCTGTATTTATTTTGAGCTATTAGTGCTTAAATATCTATGATATATAATGTCATACGTACACTACTAATTTACAGAATGTCCTCTTAATTGTAATAAAAAATTGGGTGACCTATTTCTTATATATTGAGTTAAACCAAATGCAATTAGTTTGTCTACATGTCAGCTCAGACCAGTAAAAAAGAGATAATACCACAATGAGATAACAAAAAAGTGGTAAGTATGCATATATATGGTAAGTAATATTAGTATGTAGACCAAATTTACCTTTGATTTCCACATTATTTAAAATTTAAATGTAACATTGAAGTATTTATCACAGTTTTTATTATGTAGTGAACAAACAACACTACATTTCTCAAAAAGCCGTTTTGATTTGTTCCTATTGACATAGCACAGCTCTCTTCATTTTGGTCTAGGTCTCTTGTGAAATAGACCCTGTGCCTTCAATTTAAAATATTTTTTTTGCCATGTTTAAACTTACTAAACTAATAAAATCTAAGCACTTTCATTTGATACCACACAAATTGCAAATATTTGGCTATTAAAAGGGAATATCGTCAGATAATCTCGCAACATTGTTGAAATAGCAAGTAGTTTTGTGTTCCAAGAAATGAAGTTAAACATTTTTTGTTCCTTTATTCAAATGATTAAAAAATTGGTAATTCATTGTTATGAAAAGTGATTCCAAAAGATCTGAAAAATATTTTTTTACATTTTTCTAAGATGCGTGGTGGATCAACTTTTAAACAATTTCTTAAGTAAATGTAACGTCATACGTATTATGCGATTGAATAATGAGGTGCACCGTGAGGTCCCTATTGACGTGTTGTCTTCTTAAGACTTGCTAGTGCATTGCCCTATCTATACTTTTTATTAATACATGTCGGGTTTTTAAGTGTTTTTTCTCTTTATTTCTGAAGGATAGCGCCCATTTGGACGGGTCGGGACGGAGCGCATCGCAGCGCAATAATCCGCCTAGATCGTTTGCTTCCATTTCGTGTGGAGCCACGCCTACTGGGCCGGAAAAATCTGCGACAGATTTCCGCTCGGCACCCCGCGCGCTTTTCCCGATGCGGCCTATAGTGACCAAAGATGACGATATCACTATTAAGAATAGAGCACTAATAACATTTTAATGCTAAAGTTTCGTATGACAACTACTAGAGGCGCCACTTTCTATACTTGACGGTTCTAACGTCGAGACGCTTGCTCTACTCTGGCGCTGAGTAACGGAAATCCGCCGATGCAATGCGGCCCGGGCCGCCTCAGTGTGCTTTGCAATGCGATGCGCCCCGGCCCGAAACTCTTCGTTCCGTCAACAGTGGGCGCTATCCTTAATACTACTTATACATTTTGCTTAGTTAACTATTTCTATTTTTTTTTATTAAGCTTATTACTTTTATTAGTTGATGTTGTTACTCGTTCTTTATAATTTAGTATATGACTAGGTAATAAATGAATTAAAAAATATGGTGTTCCATATTTTGTAAAACATAATAAATTGGACCCAGTTTTGTAAAGACTATTTAAACCACAAACTAAACATTACTTTTTAAAAGTGGCAAGGTGACCACAAGTTACCTATTTTAATAACTGTTTCTTGCTGCCATGACGAGGTAGGGTAGCCGTACGATATGCCATTATGCATAGGACAGAGCCGCACCTATAACAGAGTTACATAGTGTCTGTCGATGACAATTGTTTACCATCAGGGGAACCGGGTGTTTGTTACCTGTCCTATTAAAAAAACTTTTCCAAGACAAATCTCATGCTAAAACCATTAAAACTCATGCTAACACAACAGTTACTTTAAATTTATTAACAGTTTTCGTTAATGTAGATCAAAGTTGTAAGCAATTATTAATATTTTTTTATGATATAGGAAGGCAAACAAGTAGACGGATTAGGTGGTTATGGTGCGGTGCAGACTCGAGGCATGGATGATAGACCTCAAGCAATAGTATGTTTACCATTTACCTTATCCTCCGAACCGAAAACCGTCAACAGGAAACGCTGACGTTATGGTGGCAGGAATAGGTAAGGCGTACCAGTCCCACCCGGATTGGTACCTCTGCGAACCTCTACCACCTACGAGCTACCTGACAGGAAGTCATATGTGTATGTCTGTGGTATCATAATTCTTAAGCGATTGCACCAATATACTAAGATATAAATATAAATGCGGAGTTTTGTTTGGAAGTTAACAAGTTGGGCTAATTCTGAATCTCGATATTATGTAAATTGGAATTGTATACTATACTATAGGTACTATTCATTTTAGGTACTTAATTTGTTAACACTCCTAGCGGATTATTAACGTTTAGTTACAAATAAATTAACGAATCCAAAAAAGTAATTTATTTAATCATTTATTGTAACAAAAAACTTACATAAACTGATATGCACAAAAAAAAGAAACAATAAACCATTCAACGTACATACATAAATACATACAGTTGCCTATATAACGTATTTAAACTTGTACACATAACTGAGAATACACACATATACCTACTTACAGTAATTAAATGTTAATACTTCCTCAGTATTGTGTTTAATGTCTGGCTCTATATTCAGGAAACGAGTCGTTTTGATTTCGGATGGTAGTACATATTTTTACTATTAGTTTGCTAAGGGAGGCTTCGTTACTTTTCAGCAAACAACAAATGGTTAAACTTATGGATTACGTTTCGTTGCTTATAGGAGCCGGGCTTAAAAGTACCTAAAATGACATGCTTGATTCTAATTTTCAATGTTTCATAAATCGAGCTTTAAGAGTAACCCTATTTATTGGTCGAGTTGGTTCTTGGCAACATTTCAGAAGATTTGTTGGATATTTTTTATAATTTCAAGCTTATTTCACTCATTTCCCATAGGCCGCGATAGTGGACTATCGAACAGAGCCCACGAATAGAGGCAAACGCTGACCATTTTAAAAGCCCTTTTTGAAATAAAAAAATAATTAATTATTAAGGCCTACGATTAGTTTCGTTAACGCAGATTCATCACCAGGTGCGTCGATGTATAGTGTGGACTGCTCCACATTTGCCTGCGATACCACGTACCGTGAGAGGTAAGTTTAATAAGTACTTAGATTTAATCTAAACTAATATTATAAAGAGGACATGTTTGATTTTTTGGTTTGTTTGAAATGAATAGGTTACAAAACTACTAGAAAAATTCGTTCACCCTCAGAATGCTACATTATCTCTGAGTAATATAGGCTTTGTTTCATCAAAATCGGTGCAGTAAAAGCCAAGTTACGCAGGCGAAGCTGCGTAAAACTGTTAGTGTCTTTATAAATAGCTAAAGGTTTTTTTTTCAAAATTAACATTCCTTGAAACTCATATTATATTCTTAAACTTACGAAAATATTTGGTTACTAAGCAAAGCGATATTCATAAATCCCAACGCGCCATATTTGTCAGGGAATTAAACAAACAACTGCACTTGTGGTTTTGTCGTTCTTTAAATCTTGTTTAATGTGCACACGTGCGACAGGAGTCGGGACTTAAGCTCCTTTATGTGTAAAGTAAACTAATTTATCGTGCGTTTGTCCCTGTGGCACAGTACAAATATGTAACAGTATGGAAACTACATACGTAACGCCACACTCACACAAACATGCGCATCTACGAGGCACCTAAGCGGTTTACGAGGTGCT
>NJDD01001805.1:38047-49765 GCA_002245505.1 Calephelis nemesis | reverse complement strand
CGAGTGGTCTCATTGTTATTTGTTGCTGCATTGTCTTTAAATTGCTGAGAATAACCAACGCCATGAGATACTTATTATTTGTAAACTAGAGTAGTACGTAGTTGTTGCAATTTGATTACTGAAAATATTTTGTCAGGATCGTGAGGTCTGGCACTCGATACTCCTCGTAAGGGACTGGCGTGAAGATATGTATGTAATCTTTTTACCGTTGTTGGTCAGGGACCGCTAAGTACTCGTGTAATAGATCATGTCACTGCCCAGCAGCTCGTAAGAATTGAGAGGCATGCACTGGTGGAAACATAGGTAGTCACTAACAAAACCACTGGTGGTAGAGTGCTGTGCAGCAACTTGCTTGGGTAGAGATCCACCGCCTTACATATTCCTGCCGCAATCAAAGAGAATATAATCACTACGTTTTAAGAGACGGGACTCAGTACTTAAAAAAAACAATCAGTTTACATCGCACTTTGTTACCAACGAAGTCACGTAAATGTCATTTTTAACGAAAGTACGAATCTCACAGATAAAATACAGCTGCTGGGCAATATATTCATTTTTATCGATATCGATAAAATTTAGGCCATAGGTACCGGTGCTATATATAAATTAAGCTAATACAAATTTATTTTATCCCTATTAGATCAGATCAGTATTCACATTTAAATCCAACGTATACTGGATAGTAATTAATTAAATTAAAATAAATTAGAAATAGTAAACAACTGCCACGTTGGACTAATATCAACGCAAAAGGACAAAAGGAAAATAAAAGAATTTTTACCGTGCATATTTTTTTATTAACAACGAAATAAAGATATACTGATTATTATATTATTTTTATTGGTTCAATTGTGTACACTTGATAAAAATATTATTTGTAAGTGTAATAAATTGTAAAGTGTACAGATTTTTAATCTAATTTCCTTAATATATATATACAAATTTGTCTAGTGTTGGTCTGGGATATTTAAATATAATAGGTTGTCATTCTGCTAAGCATACTAAGCTCATAAAAGGTGAGCATAGTCTTAAAATCTCAAAGTTTACAAAATCTCTAGCCCTCTTGTTAAAAAATGTACACTAACGTACTCCAAGCCTGAACCTTGAATTAACATCTTTATTACACTGTTATACAGACTTGAATATAAACTTAATTTACTCTGTTGCTAATTTGCTTGAGTTAGGATTTAACACCTTACCCATTCAGGTTGCAATAACGTCAGTGCCAAACACTATTGTGTTTCAGTCTAAAAGGTGGAATAGCCCTTTACAACAGGACAGTGGCGAAATTATACCTAAAGCTACATTTGTTTGTTACCATCAGAAAGATTTCGTGCTCGTTCACTCTCTAATGCTAAAAAAAGCTGTGCAACATTTACCAAAACATGTTTGTTTTCTTTTAGGTGATTGTAAAAATGTATTGACACATAGTCCTTGATTCGATAGCTATAAGCTTGGTTCATAATTCCCTGCAAAAAAAAAGCAAGTAGCAAAATTATAAGGTCAAAAATTATTGTTTTGAAGAAAATTTTAGGTTAATAATAAAAAAAGTAAAACTCGTTGCCCGGGATTGGATATGTTGCCTGGCTGGCGATAGGCTTGCCACCTGTCACATTGCTCGACTTAGTGTCTTCAGCTAGTCATTGGTACCTTGGTTGTGCCTGTGCCTCTTCGAGGATATAGGCGTGAAGATATATTAATGATATTACCCATGCAACTTGGTTCAGCAACCGATTATTCTGTGTCTGCAATTTTTAAAATCTTTAGCGGCTGTTATATGTGTGGCATCGATGTGACAGGGAAATTCTGACAATAACTCGTCAGGAATCGGGTTAGTACACAAATTCAATGATGGTACTGCAGACATCTTCAGCCGACTTTGATTCACATTAAAGTCTTTCCGTTCGAAGTGTGCAACACATACATATTTTAATTTTTGCAATTTTTCTATGTGAACGTATAATAAATCATTATTTCCCACTGCCTTAACCCACTGTCGGCATCTGAAAATATGTTAGTACATATTTTACGATAAATTGCAGCGACCAAATAAACGAAGTTGAATAATTATTCATGAAAAAGAAATAAATCAGAAATGATTCGTAATTCGTCATTACAATCCTTATTATTCAATTCTGTTTAGACATATTTTTTTAACTCTTAAAAAATAAAAGCATAATTTTTAATTGGTTAAAAAGTCTCAGTCTCGAAGTAAGAGAAAACTAATACACATACAAGCACGCACACACACATACACTTTATCACGTTTATTAGTTAATTGTAATTATATAAAGTAAAACTAATTTAAAATTATTAAGTGGAAGAGGAAGCACTGCCAACAACACTAGTCAACACTTAGTGTAGATACTGCGTGTCAAAATGGAAAATATTACTTTATTATGTATGTGTTTTAAATAAATAAAAAAAAACTTGTGACAAGACGTGTAATATTGTTTATCGATAGTGGACGTACATCACTACTACTCAATACAAATAATGTTTTCAACAAATCTAGGTATATAAGAAAATTCATTCTAAATGGCGTATTTTGCATTAAATTATAGTTATACTATAAATATTTAGTACAATTTGTTGCTTACCGGGATTCATTCACTGGAAATTTTGCCATAAATATTCTTTTTTCTTTGTTCATTCGACACGCTCGATATTTTCATATTCCGCATCAAATAAACCTTTTTTTTGGCGGCATTTAAAAACACAAATTTAGAGAAAGTTATTTAATACATACAATCATGAAAAGCTCAACAATCTAGTATTTTATGAATATTTCTAAATTTTTAACTAAAACACAATGTTTTGTCATTCAAACTTTCCCACAAAGAGTATATAAATACTACGTAATAAGAGGCGGGACTTCCATAGATACATAACAAACCCGAATTTGTACAAAGTTTACTTGAAAAAGTATAACCCGTATAATTTGAAAGTAAGTCTAAAGGCGTTCAGATATAAGGCAACCAGTGTCATATGATTTGGGCAGATAATAAACATAGCAAACTTTTTTTTCATTTTTTGATATGAGAGTTGCGCCAAACTGCTTTCCCACCAAATGACCACAGACCAAAGAGTAAATAAAGTAACTGTCCATAAAGGAACCACAGACTAGTAAGAGAACTACATGTTCAAAGGACATAAATGTCTTTGAGGAAAAGAGAAACCGCAAAGAGGGAGCGAGATAACAATATCCCCCATTATTTACGACGCAAAGCTTTTTTTTTTGTTCTTAATTTCGCTTGACTGGCCGCAATATTGACATTATCATGTCCCGGCCCGTAGGGTAAGGTAGAGTAGACGAGTGAACCGACAGGCTTGCCCAACAGGCCTAATATCACGGCCAAAGGACAAAGACGCACCTGTAACATCTATAGTGTCTAGGTTACACACCGTAGATATAGGTGCGTCACTGTGTCATGAAAGAAAGAAAGAAAAAATATTTATTTGCGGAATACGAGTCTTACAAAGATGTTACAAAATTATTTGGGTGTTTCTACATATTTTACCAACTTTTGGTGTGCAAATATTTTAATAGTTAAAAATTAATGAATTAGTTAATTTAATTATTTACCTACTATTTACACACTGTTTATTGTATTGATTAGGTACATGATTATTTATTAATACAAACAATTTTTAGAATATAAATTAATTTATCCCTGTTTACCGTAAACTACCACCGTTTCCAAACCTAGCCAGACAGGAGAAGAAACGGCGAAACAAACTCCTGCGCATCCAAGATTCTGCAATTAAATTAATCATATTAGAAATACTTTTATTATTGATTCCTATCTGCAAGAAAATCTTTGACACTATAATATTTTTCCTCTAAAAGTAAGTTGAATACCTTTTTTCGAAATCTGCTTTATGGAAGTGATTTAAGATTATCAGGAATTTTGTTGTATATACGAATTGATTTCCAAAATGAGACAAACCTAGGACTTCAGCATTCGTATGAAACAAATGATGATGTTTTTTTACAAATACACATAAAGCTAATATATATAAACACGGCAAAGGTAATACTTTAAGTGACTTAAAAAGTGGCTTGCATGAATGTAATTGATTGACACTACATATCGCGCGTAACTATACACTTATTTTGAACTCTAAAGAGTCTAGTTAATTCTACAGAATTCCCCCCAATAGGAATACCATACCTACTGCAAAACGGAAGAAACATACCCGTGATAAGCTAACAGAGATACCTACTACTTCTACCTGACACTTCTCTAATTCTTCTCAACTTATATACAAACCTATCGATTTTATTGCAAAGTAAATCAATATGCGATTTCCAGTTACAAAATTTATCGTTTTTTGTTCCTAGGAATTTAGTACAATCTACATTCTCAATAGTAGTATTATGAATAACATCTAATTTTTAGTATCTCTATATTGTGTTTGAAATTCAACTAATTTTGTCTTCTTAAGATTTATTTTTAGATTATTTTCATTTAACCATTCTGTCACTTTAGTCAAAGTTTTACTTGTTTCTTCAAATAAACCATTTTTATTTTTACTCTTGATGAGAAGTGTAGTATCATCAGCAAATAAAATTAAATCATGATTGATAGCATTAGGCAAATCGTTTATGTAAATTAAAAAAGTAATGGCCCTAAAACACTACCTTGTGGTACACCGCAGTCAAAAAAAAGGTAATTTGAAGTATGAACTTTCGTGTGGTTTCCACTTTTGATATCTCAACACATTGCCTTCTATTCTCTAAATAACTTTTAAACCATTCTAATGAATTACCTCTAATGCCATATCTTTAAAGTTTCCTTAACAAAATTGTATGTGATACAAAATCAAACGTTTTACTCATATCTAAAAACTAGCTGCGCCCCGCGGTTTCACCCGCGTAAGTCCCAATCCCGCGGGAACTCCTTGATAAAAAGTAGCCTATATGTTATTCTGGGTCATCAGCTACCTACATACCAAATTTCATCGTAATCGGCTTTGTAGTTTTTGCGTGAAAGAGTAACAAACATCCACACATCCATACATACAAACTTTCGCATTTATAATATTAATAGGATACAGCAAGGGGAAACTTTTTACTGTTAAGGCAATGCTGTTACTTTTTTTTACTAAGTCGAAACATGCATAAACTGTAGACCTGCCTTTTCTAAAACCATATTGATTATTTTGCAATAAATTAAACTGAAGTAAATAATTGTATAATTTGTTATACATTATTTTTTCAAAAATCTTAGAAATTACTGGAATTAAAGTTATTGGTCTATTGATTGTTCATGTCGCACATATCCCCTTTTTTAAATATTGGCTTGACAATTGACTTTTTTAAGCGATCAGGATATTTTCCTTCTAAAAATGATAAATTAATTATATGACAAAGAGGCTTTGATATCACACTGGCAATGTTCTTTAATATTATTGTGCTAATGTTGTCATAGCCAGTTGCTCTGGTGTTTTTCAAAATATGTTATATATGTTAAACTTAACTAAATCATGCTAATCAACTGGGGTCAAAAACATAGTTTTGCTATGATTAGACAGATTATGAGACTTTATGCTATTTGTAGAAGAAGCCTGATTTGTATAACAAGATTTAATCTGATTTATAAAGAACTCATTGAAATAATTACAAATTTCTTGAGCATCAGTATACACCGAGTTATTTATTTTAATTTGTTCTATTTCTTCTTTAGACAGTTTATTTTGAAATGTACTTTTTATAACATCCCATGAAGCTTGACATTTATTAGAAGACTGTTCAATATATTTTAATGATGCCTGTTTCTGAGACTCTAGTACACATTTAGATAATATCTTTTTATAACGTATGTAACTCATCTTATTTCCCTTTTTGTTAAATTGAGAATAACGATAATTTAAATACAACTGACGTTTTACTTTACAACACTTTAAAAGACCTTTAGACAGCCATTTGTTTTTTATTGGCTTGTTTGATACTTTAATTTGAATTATTGGAAAACATAATTCATAAAATAACATCAAGGTATCATGAAATTCATTAAAAGCCTCTTCACAATTGTCAATGGCCGAGATGTAAGGCCTATTTGCAAGTCTACCGACTCTACCCTCTGAACCGGTACGTGGCACCGTCGTTATGAAGGCAGGAATAGTCGGTGGATCCCTACCGGGGTAAGTTGCTGCACAGCACTCTACCACCAGTGGTTTTATTGGTGATGACCTATTTAAGATGGCAGTGGTGTATTGTACATAGCGAACACGGGGAAAATTTTGCAAAAACATCTAATTACTTATACAAATAATTTATGTTTTTTGACTGCCTTGTTGCTCGAGGGCTCAAAATATATTAATAAATAATAAATACATAATACAGAATAAAATATAAAAAGTTCAATAAAATCATTCCTTATCTACTTAGATTTAGAAATACTTAAATTTATATGTATTAGTATCGTTGACTAACATCCATAACACAAGCATATAATTTGCAATTTGCTTTATTTACCCAAAGGATTAGATCAATTTGTGCAATTTATCCGTATTAATGTGTTATATTTATTACTAGGCTGCCCCGGCTTTGTACGGGTATAAAATATGCATATAAACTTTTCTCTTCAATTACTTTATCTATTCAAAGAACTGCATCAATATCCGTTGCATACAAAGGGACAGAGGAAGCGGCTTTGTTTTCTACTATGTAGTGATAGTGATTGTTGTTTGTTTATATTAAATAAATAAACATCCCCGGACAAGTCACACAAATTGAATCTAACCTCAAAGTAAGCAAATTATTTGCTTGTGTTATGGGTGTTAGTCAACGATTCTAATACACAGAAACACTTAAATGGATACCGGAACAAATTGAATAAACACCCAGACCTGGAAATGCAGACATCTAAATGTTCATCACACAAATGCTTGCCCCGTCGGAAATCGAACCCAAGCCTCGCGGTCGGTCGATGTAGTTAGGCGAAATATTATAATTCAATATATTTTTTATCAGAGATATTTGGTACCCTAAAATGAATTTAAATGATCATATTTTGAAGCTGTCAGACCTTAAAATCTCATCTATTTTAAATATTACTGGCGCTTCAAAGAAACTGACTCTGACCTCCGAGCTCCGTCAGTCAGTAATGCTTTGTGGTTTCATAAACCGCGCTTAAACTTTCTTGGGAGGATTAATTTGAGAATTTTGCCTCTAAATACTTCACTCGAGACCCGACAATGACATCCTTGACCTCTACTGAAAGGACGATGAATCTTTATATACGCTATGTAAGTACCTCCAAGTAATAAATAAATTCCTATGCGCAGTTTGCTTTTAATTAAAAAATTTCTCGCTTTCAACAAAAATAGATAAAAATTGCTTTACTTTGGGATATAATAAAAAAGTTACCTACAACATTACTAATAAAACTTACGCGCGCGTTGATCTTGTGTATTTTTTTATTATTTACATTATTATTATTATTTACATTTTTGGTAGCAAAAGAAAAGTAGCGTAATTTTTATTATAATTAATTCTATTAAAAATTTTAGGGTTAGAATTTAATACTGCTTACTAAACGTTATATTATGTCCCCTGGAAATTACACTAATTGATCTAATTTCAAAGTATGATATACAGGGTTACTTTCAAAACACTGGTCAAATTTTATTATATGGAGATTAAAGCTAAAATAATAATGCATTTTAAATATTAGTTTGCCAAATTCTAAAATTGACTTTTATGACATTCATTTAAAATAGTCAGCGTTAATACTTCACTTGCTGTCATGTGGCGTATGTAGTTTCTAGTACGAGTCATGACGTCACCATTCTGCACATGCGATTGCCAACGGCGTTTAAGTTATAACCATGCATTTTGTATTTTGCTTTAGACTAAAAAAATGTAATTGCATTTTTTTTCTAACTTCGTAAATGGAAAGTGTTATCGATTCCCAACCACATCTCAAAATTTGGCTGGTTCTTTAAAAGTTACCCTGTATATGCATAAGTTATGGGTGTTCAGATATACCTCATCCGAGCCTCGTTGTTGGTAGTTAGTGTTAAATATGTACGCTTACCCCTCAACCAATGAGGCGGTTTAAAATAGAACTCTATTAAGGGACATATTTCATACAAATATTGATCTACCTACATAGAATAACCTTCGCAAACACGTGAACATGCAAGGTAGTTGCAAGCACTACCACCAGTGAAAGAAAGAAAGAACTACCAGGAAGGCGGATGTTCAATTCAACTCAAGAAACCCAGACCAACAACTTAATTTACTGCTCGTTACTCATTCAGTTATCCCCTACTTTTATCCATGTCATTAAAGTATTTATGTGTTCTGTTATCCAATAATTAAGGGCAGTAAAACTGCAAAAACCGACTCCAACTATTTCACATCATACTTACGTCACGAATTGATAATTCTTTTTGCGAAACTTAGCAAATGGTTCTGAAGTGGTTTAGCAAAAATATTGAGATGCTCATCAACAATGAGATCGTCAAGTGAAAATGTATACATTGTAAAGTATTACTCAAAAACCGCTAGGCGGATAATGATAATATATATAGAAGGCCACCTTGGAATCATGAATTATCTTTTCAAAGGAATCATGGCCTATCTTTTATAAGGAATCATGGCCTTTATTTCATAAGGAATCATGACCTATCTCTTATAAAGCCTGGTGAAGTTGTAAAAACCGCAAGGTTGGCAACACACCAGTCATTAAAATAAGACCTATCTTTTTAAAACAAAACTATAAAAATCGGTTAGCTATCGACGAAGTAGTTAATCGTGTAACATACATACAAAAAAACAAACAGTTGAATTGAGAACCTGCTCATATTTTTGAAGTCGGTTAAAATAGAGTTTAAAGCATTAGGAATTATATAATTTCAATATTGCACTTATGGCCGTATTCAAAGATATAAATTATCTTTTAATCAGGTAAAAATCGTCAGGAATTACTATTATTATTATTTTGTACGTTTCTTTCATATACCTTGTAGAGATTTCTCTCAAACTCGGGTAAGGTTATATTGTCATAGACATTCGATGACCTAGATTAGATACCTATCAGATACGTGTACCTGATATTGTAAGTAGAAAGAGTAAATTACAGACATACTCAGATAATTCTGTCGGGACAAAAACCAGCGAAATAAAAGAAATGTAGGCCACTCGGACGACCCATTAACTTCACACGTTGATACTCCGCAGAACCCAATTGATTTATCGTGGGACACTTTGGACGATAATCAAATCTTATATTAGAGCATCCCTTATTCTCGACACTGTAATAAAAAAGGTATTATTACGCCCATATCCCCGCAGAAGTAGGCAGAATCACAACCAGGACATCCACGACTTCCAGTTGTTGGACTCAAGTCAGTCAACTGCATAAAGCCCCGGGTTCGATTCCCCGGTCGGGCAACAAAAATAAAATTTGATTGTTTTAATTTTCTAATAAAACTTGTAAGTTGTAGGACTTAGTATCTTCGGCTAGTCTTGGGTGCCCTAGTTGTAGGTACCTATGTCAACCTCTGAGGACCCTCCATGGCCAAAGACACACGTGTACTTTAGTTTATAGACACCAAGATGTTATAGGTGCGTCACTATACGTGTTAGGTCTATCTTTATTAGGCTATTACCAATCCTCCGGGCTGGAACATGACGAGCAGTTATGGTGGCAGGAATATGTAAAGAAGTGAAATTCTATTTGGGAAAGCAGTTGCACAGAACTTCATGGACCGATGCTGTGTTGATTATTATCAGGAGAAGGTTCTTATGAAGATGAAAACTGAGAAAATTGCAGGGAAAATAGGAAAAATATTAATTTTAATTCAGTAGCTTGTTATGTCAAGTGTTATGAGGTTCGCCTAGTTTATGGTTAGTATCTTATTCTGTTAAGTGTTATGAGGTTTATGGTGGATAAAAAAATAATTCGAGGCGTTTTTATCATACATCTAAAACTGTTAAAATCTTTTTTAACATTTTCGTGCACTATGGTGACTGAAAGTTACCTACGACTAAATCGCAAAAATCGATAAAACCTGGAAATTAGGAAAATCAATACCTATTTCAATGTTTGCCATATAAACCGTTAGTAGACGTTAATGTAAAGTGACATGAGGTTCACCGGGTTGGCCAGTCGGAAAATAAAGAAAATTTTCAAAGTGTCCTTATCATTATTCAAGAATTTTTAAAATTTTAACATTATAAATTTCTATGCATTTATTTTAATGACTAATTTTGTTGCTAATCTCACGCTATTATTTTGCAACTTCACCGAGCTTTAAAAAAATCTTTATATACAATGGTAATCCTGACTGAAATTTACCTACGTCTAAATCGAAATTTCGGCGGCACACCACAGACTGGCTGCGGGTGTAGCCACACACGTGAGTAATTTAATTTGAATTAGAAAGTTATGTTAGTAATTTAATCTGTGGTGAACTGAAGTACCTAATCAATGTATGTAACTTAACACTACATAGTAGTTTTCTTTATTTTATTTTTGTTCAGTAATAGTGTACAAGTGAAACACTTATGAAGAAATGAGTTTAACATGTATTTCCTCGTAGCCGCTAAATCTTACTAAATGAGCTTGAGTAACGAGGCCACCGCTTTACTCAAGACCCTGACATGACTTTGAATTATGACTTATGATCTGAAATGACTTACGACTTCAAAAAAGAATTATTAGTACGGAAGACGTGGCAACTTGACCTATAGGTCTTAGCCGGCCAACAGAAAGGGGCAAATTAATTTACAATTATTAGTTTTCTGAGTTTTGATTTGTTTTGGCGCCATTGTGAACAAAGATAGTCGAAGTATTTTTGATAATTATTGAACTTTGTTTATAATTTGAGTAATATTATTTAATTTGGGTAGCGATTGGCGGCAAAAACTATAAATACTATACTAAAAAAACTATGATTTCAATGTTGGTTTGGATGAATAGATATGTATTATGTCAAACTTAAAATGAACTGAAGGTTATTTCATTAACATAATTTTATGACCAAATATCGAAAACCTCTATTTTAAGTGAGGTAACTCGTTTTTTGAATGAACGTACGATTTGTTACGTCATGAGAAAAAGACTGAACAAATTATGATTTCAATAGTTGAATAAATCCGGGCTGCCTTATTCAGATCAATTTAGTAAAAGTGAAGGTGTCTTTGATTGAGTTTCTTGACAGAAGTAATGTTTTTATTTTATTTTTCATGCTAATTTTATGATATTGAAAGGCAAACAAGCACACGGATTTCCTGATGTAAGAAATTTACGCCGCCTAGATACCAAAGATGGTAATGGTGCGTTGCCAAACTTAGGCCGGACTGTTGGGCCTCGAGCAAAAGTAAGTTTACCTTATCCTCCGAGCCGAAACAAGTCAACGGCAAGCGCGCATGGTTGGGTATTATGGTTAGAAATGGATAGGAATCAAGCCGGGCGAGTCACTGCAAATCTCTACCACGTGTCACTAAGACAAATAAATAATTATATGTTTACTTCTTTTTGATAAAATGACACATTTTATCAAAAGGAAGTTGGTCGAGTGGCTAGCGTACACGTCTAACTACATGGACCAACCGCGAGGCTCGGGTTCGATTCCCGACAGGGGCAGGCATTTTGTGATGAACATTTAGATGTCTGCATTTCCGGGTCTGGGTGTTTATTAAATTTATTCTGGAATCTATTTAAGTATTTCTATGTATTAGTATCGTTGACTAACACCCAT
>NJDD01001805.1:0-26747 GCA_002245505.1 Calephelis nemesis | reverse complement strand
AATTGTAATAAATCTGCTTACGTAATACTTGAACGGCCCCTATAGAAATATAAATACACATGTAATATTATATGTTACGTGTAGTATTATATGCCTACTACACATTAGAAGGAACGGTAAGCATGAATAACAGATTATGACATTCTCAATATTTAGGTTACCCTAAATGGGTCAGCCAAACAAAATGCCAGCTAGTCACTGTCAGCTAGTTGGCTAGAATGTTTGCCGTAGAGAGTGCTTGTCCCGCCTCTGACCGAGTGACAGCAAACATTTGATCACAGCCTTTCAAGTCATAGAACGTTTAATACTGGCAGCGGCCTGGCTTAGAACAACTGAAAAAAGTAGGGTAGGTCGAAATATCATTACACAAGTTTTTGTAATATGAGTTCTTTTGCGTACTTACACATTTTCCTTGCCTTCTTTTTTTTATCGCCTCTGTGGCCTAGCGGTCAGGCTTGACTGTATGAGGAAGGTATGTAGGTGTGCAGGAGTTATTTGGAAGATGAACATGCTTCGGGATAGAGGTTTCAATCTCCCACGGTAATTTCTAATGTGATTTATTGTAGCTTCTATTTAAGATAAAATCATATTGTAATTTGTATTTTTAATATAGTTTATACTGTTACTATTATTATTGAAAAAAGACAAGCCCGTTGAGTTTCTTTCACCGGATCTTCTCAGTGTGGGGCCGCGATTCCGATCCGATGATAGTTTATAAAAATGTCGACGCGCACAAATACCACTTGTATGGTTCAAGTGAATAAAGATTATTCTGATTCTGATGTCCCAAGTTCGAATCCCGGGTCGAGCAACAAGAAGAAAATTTCGGTTTTACCAATTCTCTAATAAAAAAACGTTGCTCGGGATTGAATACAAAGCCATACCAAGTGCATACCGATCACGAGACGCGTTTGTGTTTTTGCAGTAATAAACATCCATCTATTCTTACAAACTTTCGCATTTATAATATTAGCAGGATTACTAGTAATAATAGGTTTGTTCAGGCCTTCGGCTAGTCGTGGGCACCCAGATCGTACCTCTGCCTATTCATTCGGCATATTGACGTAGAGATACTTTTATTATTTTTCCCGCAATTGTTGCCTCTATAACAAAACTAACCTACTCCCAGAGCTCAGTACGTAACTAAAATACTTAGTATTTACGTTTAGTTTTATATCCATACTAATATTATAAATGCGAAAGTCTGTCTATCAGTCCGCCTGTTATTTTTTTTTACGGTTAACCCGCCGAACCGATTGTGGTGAAATTTGATGCGCAAAAAGTTAAATACCAGATTTCAAATATAGGCTACTTGCTTTTCAAAAATTAACCCTTATAGGACTTATGGGGGATGAAAGTTTGTATGAAAATCTATTCTACGCAGACGAAGTCGTGGGTAGCAGCTAGTATGTTATATCCCGAAATTGGTTAAGAGTTGTTGACAGTTTTGAAGGATCAGCCCATTAGGGAGATGCTCGGTCCCCAGGGAAAATTAGTCCCGGGAGCCTTGACCTTTATTGAACAACCTCTTCATAAACAAGGCTCATGGTTTATACAGGTTCCAAAGTTTCATTGAGTAATTCTCAAACAATTTAACTGCTAGAAATATATGAAGGAAAAAATATCTACAATATTGATGTTAATACCTGTACTGAGAGACATCAATTAAGCATTTAATTTATCATCAAAACACTTTTTTCGCCTCTATCAAATAATAATCGCTCTGGCGTTGGACCTGACTTCTTGAAGTCACTGGTTTAAACTACCGGGCAACAAAAAAAAGAAAATGTGTGTTGATTTATTCATAAAAAAACAACGTTGCCTGGTTTTGGATATGTGACTAGTTGGCGATAGGCTTGTCACCTATCACATTGTGGGACTTGTTTTTGTATGGATAGTTAAGGAAGCCCTTGTTGTGCTTCTGCCAACCTCTCCGGTAATACGTGTGTGGAGATATTTTTTACCTAGAAGATGCTACAAATGGGTTTATCTATACATAGTATAAAGCAAAGTCGCTTTCCGCGTCTGTCTGTATGTATGTATGCTTATACCTTTAAAACTACGCAACGGATTTTGATGCAGTTTTTTACAATAGGTAGAGTGATTCAAGAGGACGGTTTATATGTATAATAACATGCTCCATATATTAGAGAATCACTGATAATTTCAAGATTTCTAATGCGAAGTTGCAAGTAAACATATTTTTTGCGCTTACATTGCAAACGCTGGCTGAACTCTAAGAGATAGATCAAAATACTGTACTAAGTATTGTTTACCTTAAAAAGGTCTACAAAAAAGTTCGCGATGGTATATGTTTATCTCTTAGGGATAACATACAATAACCAATTTTTATCCTTTACTTTTTACGAAAAATAATGGCTAATTTACGAAACGATTTAAATTAATACAGCATTAATCCTTATGTAATTAAGTATCTTAAATAAGTTTTACATTTAATATACAATAATATAGCCCTATACAGTATGTAAATCAAACGAATAGTTTCGGAGATATTACAGGTTTAAAATATAGGGACATCGCGGTTGCGGCGGCACCGGCTGGCCGCAGTGCGTGCAAAACGAAGCACGCGCCTTTTTGATAGGACTGTAATTTACAGCGATCGCACGTTTTAATCGGAGCTCCCTAGAGAGGAAAATAAATTTAATAAAAACGTGCTTTTCAGCGCGACATTTTTTACCTAAATTGTATTTACGTTCGTAATTTAATAATCCACACTAATATTATAAATGCGAAAGTAACTCTGTCTGTCTGTCTGTAACCTTTTCACGCCTAAACCACCCAACCGATTTTGTTAAAATTTGGTATGTAGATAGTTTGCATTCATGAAGAGGACATAGGCATATTATTTTTTGGAAATTCAACCCCTAAATGGGTTAAAAGGGGCGGCAAAGTATGTACGAGAAAAATATTTTTAATGCACATTTTTGCATGAAACTTTGAAATAATGCTTTTTAGTACAAATGATGAAACACGTATTTCATCATTCATGGTTTCAGGGTATTCAGGGTTTTTCGAAATTCACACCCATTGGGGGCTAAAGGGGGTATCTAAGTTTGTATGGAAAATTTAATTCTATTGAAATATTTTGCGTGAGACTGAAATAATGCTCTGCAATACAATTATGAGATTCATATCTAAGCGTTTTTTTAAAATCAACCCCTATGAGAGTGAACGGGGGTGGCACAATTTGCGTAGGAAAAATATTTAACAGTAATTTTTACCATAAGTCCATAACAATGAACCACGTACATCAGTTTATCATTAACGAAAAACACACAAAGAAATTATGATATACATAGTAGCGAAATTGGTTAAAAATCCCTACTTCCCTACTAATATTTTTATATTTTTATTATTAGTCCCAAGGACCGATTGTTTGTAATACGACCCACGCGCCGGCAAAAAATAAACAAACGGGCAATCGATACGGCGCACGCTCAAGTGGCAGGGGCAACCGGGGGTTCCATGTGATTTACGAGCGGTACAGTTGAGCGGATAAATGCGAAAGTAACTCTGTCTGTCTGTCTGTTACGCTTTCACGCTTAAACCAGTAAACCTCTTTGCGTAAAGTAAAAAAAAAACTTTAAAAAAAAACAGTAAATTTTTATTTGTTGCCCGGACCGGAAATAGAACCCAAGATCTCAAGAAGTACCTAATTCCGAAGACAGACGGTTAGACCTCAGAGACGATATGAATATTTCACAGGATTTGCCAAAGTGCAGATAAAACTGTAAACACAATAACGTATCCCTACTATTAATCTGAGGTGAAATTAGAAAAGAGAAAGTGTATGTTCAGTTTTGACGCCAAAATTGCTGAATTGATTTTAATATTTACAAAAAATAGATGAAACTTTGGATAGTGTTATAGGCTACATTTTATCTTAAAATTTTAACGAGCAGTGTTGGAGAGCTAAATATCAAATTAGTAGACTACGCGGGCGAAGCCGCGGGTAACAGCTTTTAAAAAATAAAGAGTTAATATTGACACGTAAACATTTTTGAGATGCACACCTATAATATTTCAGCGCAAAAAAACTGCAAAAAACCGACTCCAACTTTTCATTGAGTACCACGTCACGATTTGATAATTCTTTTTTCAAAAGATAAAAAAAATGTTCCAAAATGGACCCACACAGATTTTATTAACAGAAGTAAATTTAGAGTTGCACTTAATCCTACTTATACTATAAATGCGAAAGTTTGTGAGTTTTATGTATTGATGTTTGTTACTCTTTCACGCCTGAATGGCTGAACGGATTTGTCTGAAATTCGGAACACAGATAGATTTTGGACTGGATTATCATATAGGCTATTTATAACCCCGATCATACAATGAGTTCCTGTGAAAACGCGGACGAAGCCTCAGGCAGCAGCTATAAATAAATAAATTTTCTACTTATTTTGAAGACCTCATCATTAATGAGGTCGTCAGCGTTAGACCACAGAGACCATTAGGCGTAATAGTAACCCTTTTAATAGACAAATGTTTGCTCACAGCAATGTAATATTTACAATATATAGTATTTTGTTCTAAAATAGTTTATAGGTACGTTCTAACCATAAACTAGTTTTGGTATAAGCTTCTCATACAATGTTAAACAATGAACAGTAAATTAATATTGTTGATGCTTCAGGACATGTACGGCTTCATTTAAATGATGGCACCATGTTTACCCCACATTCGTTGATACTATTTCCCCTCGTTACAACTGGTGGGTTCCACTACCCAGTTCATACATATTCAGGTCGTACTTCTTGAGGAGTCTTACTTCAAATCCAAGTAAGTACAATATCTGACGTCATGTGATAATTATGTAAGTAAAATTTTATTTTTTCTTAAGATAGAAAATGGTTTGGAAATGGTCACTCATTGGGATGTGTGGTCGATGCTCATAGATAATATATCACCATCCTACTTTTTGAGTTACACTTAGTAACTTAGTAATACATACATAAGTATAACTTACACCACATCATGATAAAATTAATATGAGACCACCTCAGCATCATGACCTATCTTTCTATAAAAGAACAATTAAAACGATTATTGGCCGATAATCCAATAATGAACATACAAAAAAAATTAAGTCGATACCACCTCTTTTTTTGGATTCGCTTCAAAAGCCCAGTGAAGGCCATCTATGTATGTGAGTTTGTAAACTTCAAAATACTTCGATATTCCTGTTATGTCTTTGGTAAAAGGAGGCAAATGATAGTTATAGGCATAGTACTTTAAATTGACTAGAAATATGAATCCATAAACATTTGTAGCACATTTAGGTATCATAGAATATTAATATTTTAAATGAAAAAACACTTGTACTGCTTTACGTATCACTTATTTTAGAAATAGCCTATAAATACAACCGGTTTTGCTCATAACAGCATCATTAGGGCTAAAGGAAATTGTAAAACAGTACAAGTGTTTCTTCATTTAAAAATGTGAATATTTGGAAAATTTACCAAGCGCCGACGATGGAAAATATCAAATAAGTATGTCATAGAACACATTGCTAATACTTTTTGTTGCGTAGCTAGAAAACAAGTGAATGCGTGCGTGTGTGTGTGTGTGTGTGTGTGTGCATAATATGTTTGTGTATGCCTATGTGTGGCATTATTACTTTTGAATGAAAGGACCAACTACGATGCGAATATTTTTTGTTTAAAAACTGAAGTGATCGAGATATTGTTTAGCTACAATTTTTTTTTTAATTCGGAGATTCTACACGTATTTGTTCGTAGCAATATTGGGGTTGTCATTTTCATAGGCTTGCTGAACTATATAAAATAATGATTTTACTTAGTAATATTTGTGTGCGGTGAAATTATAATTTATAAACTACCACTTTTAATACAGTACGAAGGCAGTTTATAAACACAAAAATAATCCTTACAAACTGGGTGTGTTTGCTAGCTGCCTCGGATATCCAACAAACATTTGCCAACGATAGTGTTCCAAAGCTCTACATATAAATTGGATTCAGTATGTGTTGGTTTAGCAAAGGCTGTCTTTGTTCAAGAGCCATATACAATATCTCAATAGGCTATGGGTGAGTACAAAACCAAAGGTCCCGTCACACGTGTACTGTTTTTGCTAACAAATTTGAGTTAAACAATACAAACCACAAGGAACAATGTAGATAATATATTGTTTTCAATAAATCAACAGGAATAGAAACTTTTTACACATAAAGTCACAAGCACAAAGTTTTTTAGCGAGAATCGGATTAAAACTAGAAAATAAAAGTATAGATATAAGTCAGTCAAACAAACAACTCATAATAAACAAGATGTTTTTTTTAAAAAATGTCTTCAGGCCCATGTCTTAGATGTAGGCAGAGGCACAACCAGGGCACCCACGACTAATTGAAGAAACTAAGCCCCACAATGTGATAGGTGGCAAGCCTTGTGAATATGAATTACATTAATTTCTAATCGTTTTACACGATAGAAGAATACGTGTGTATGAAATTATTTTTGTTTAGTTTGCTATTAAGTTATTGTATGTTTTGACGCCGACAAGTGTACAAGTGTACATACGTCGAATAAATATTATTTGATTGGCGCCAACCGAGATCCGATCCGGGATCCAATCCTGGGCAACATTCTTTTTATTGGAAAATTGAAAATATGCATTTTGTAATATTTTTTGCTGCCCGACCCGGGGATCTAGCCCAGGACCTCAAGAAGTCATGTCTGACGCCGGACTGCTACACCACCAGGGCGTTTGTTATTTTTTTATTTTGTTTTTTTTTTGTGTTTACGCCTTTATCCCCGAAATAGGCAAAGGTAAGTACAACTATTTGGCTAAACGCACGATTAGCGAAATGTATTCCCACTATGTAGTAGGTAGCAAACGTAACTCTATTAGGACATTTATCCAAACCCGGACATCGTAATTTTACCAATTTTCCCCGTGTTGGTCTGGGCTCCTTCGTCCATCCATCCAATCCAGCCTAGGCTCACTGTCACTAACACCGTGACATCTAACTAGGAGGTAGAGCTTAGCAGCGACTCGCCCGGATTGGTTCCAACGCCTTACCTATTCCTGCCGCCATAACATCATTACGTTTTCCAGTGCGGAGGGTAAGGTAGCCGGTAAACTTACTTTTGCTCGAGGCCTAACATCCTCAGGTCGGCAATGCACCATTACCACCTTCGATGTCTCTAGGCGGCGTGAATTTCTTACCATCAGGAAATCCGTCTGCTTGTTTGCCTTTCAATATCATAAAAAAAACCAAAAAATGTATAAACAAATGACTTATTTCATATGCAAACGTCGAAAGTGTTATACTTTCTCTCTAAGAAACGCAATTTGTGGTTCTTCAAGTGCTATGAATTCTAATACAGGCCTTCAAAAAATCATAGTCTATCTCTTCAAAATAACATACAATACAATACAACACAATAACTCTTTATTATTATTAACTCTTTATTGTACACAACTGATATTACAAAAAAATACTTAAAAGTAAAAACCAAATACAAATAAATTATAAATACATTAAAATAACTTAAACTAAGAAGATACACAAAGATACAACAAGTAATACAAAGCATACCATCTTATATCTCTATAGATATCACACATACATATGGTGAGTGGGGGACTCGCCATATGTGTGTGTGATATCTATTTATTTTAACTCGTTTGACTCAGCGTTGAGTTGTACCAAATATGACATGTGACAAACGCCCCTTATTTACCCAAGTACCAAAAGGGACACGGCCTAGGGCGACAGTCGGTATATGACAAGAGACATTTAACCGCTAATATCTGTACACCTCTCTCTATATTATGTGACTTCATAAGCTTGTTAATTAAAATTTAACGAATCGTTTTCAATCAACTTCAAAAAAAGGAGGAGGTTCTCAATTCGGCTGGTATGTTTTTGAAGTAAAAACTTCTTTAGCGGCGTTGCACACTTTTTTTGGATGGGTAAAAAATTCTAAACTCGCGTCAGGACTCGTGAACTGATCGAAAATTCGTGGAGAGTTGTTTACTCTAAAAACTGTAAACAACCGGAGCGGTGTAATGTTTGTCATGTTTGTGTACGATAGCGCAATAAATGAATATTGTATTCTACCACATAAATGGTAGTACTTTTATACTGATTATTAAAGCGATTCGTGCAAAATTATTCCCTAACCATTCCAAAATATCAAAAATGAACAAGGTTAATTTTCAAGTTGTCACTACTGCCAGCACTTCCGGAGTGTATGCAACTTGTCGTTTTTTTTTATAAACCTATGTACACCGATTTCGCCGAGGTTTCTGAACCGATTTACTTAGTTATTTTTTGTTTGATGCAGAATAGTTGCGTATTGGTTACATAAAAATTTAATTCAGGTAGGCCCATTAGTTTTCATTTAACTAATGGACCTACCTGATACTTAGCTGATAGTTAAGTTTTACATAAAAATAACTACGTTAAACCGAATTCAAAACTAAAAAGTAAAAAATAAGAAAGATTCAATATTAATATTATTAACTACCTATTATTTACATGTGCTATTTACCAATAGATCTGAAGTCGGTGCTACTCTTCGTTTTATATTTAGAAGTAAAAACAACTCATGCTTTATTACAACGTCGTCTATGTATACAAACAATCATATGTCTGTTGCTCTTACACAGCTAAACTGCTTAACAAATTTCGATGAAATCTGTTATGCATATAGCTAAAGATCTCAGTTCAAACATCAGGCATTTTTTCAAAAATCAACTACAAAGAACTAATATACGAAGAATCATAACTTTTTTACGCTGACGAAGACGCGGGCAAACAGCTAATGCAATATGAAATACTAGCTGTTGCCTGCAACTTCGTCCGCGTTTTCACTGTAACTTCTTGTGTGATCAGGACTAAAAGCTATAATATGACAGTCTTGGTCACAATCTATCTGTGTTCATAAATTTCAGACAAATCCGTTCAGCCATTCGAACGTGAAAGGGTAACAAACATCCATACATACATACTCACAAATTTTCGCATTTATAAAATTAGTAGGATAAGTCAAAAACTACTAGTCAGATCTTGATCAAATTGATAAAAAAATGTAGTTGCTGATAATTAAATGACAATATATAATGTGTATATCCTATAAAAAGTATATCCTATGCTATTAATATTACAAATGCGAAAGTTTGTGTTTGTTTGTTACTGCTTCATGCGAAAACAACAACACTCACTGATTTTCATGAAATTTGGTACACAAATAGAGAGTAACATAGATTAACAAATATGATAGTTTTTATCCCGAAACAATGTACCTAAGGGACTTTGCGGGCAACGCCGCGGGAAATAGCTTGTTATATTTGTGTAAATATTTATAAATAAGATTAATTACTTCTAATTATTTCAGATTGAGCAAAACTCGGTCGCCTAGCTAGTTCCAGTGGAATAAACACATTTACGTCGAATTAAACTTCCATCCAGCGTCCAATAGCGTTTGTCCTGACATCTCCGGAACTAATTGGAAAAGAAGTAAGATTGATGCGGGACAAATTCATTACGACCGGAACATTTGGTAATACGGAAATACTATCTTTATATTTGTATCTTTACGCCAAGTGCCAAATCTCACAATACTTGCAAACCTGCCTGACTTCTTTTCTTTTATGATATTAGAAGGCAAACAAGGAGACGGGTTTTCTAATGGTAAGAAATTCCCGCCGCCTAGAAACAGCAAAGGTGGTAATTGCCAACCTAAGGCAGGGAAGTTAGGCCTCGAGCAAAAGTAAGTTTAACGGCTACCTTACCCTCCAAACCGAAACGCGTCATGACGTTATGGCGGCAGGAATAGGTAAGGTGGTGGTACCAATCCGTGTGAGTCGGTGCGAAACTCTACCACCTAGTAAAATGTCACGGTGCTAGTGACGGTAAGCCAATGCACGCCTTTTACAAGCTGCCTGGCAGAAAAGCAGATGGTCTATTCTACAAATGAGCCCGGAACAACACGGGAAATTCTTCTACATTTATTACTCTTTTTAAATAGACATGCCGGCTTCGGAAACTCTTGAAACCACCCTCAGATAATACCCGAGTGATCTGATCGTGGAACATCAACCTAGGTCTCCCTGAGTACCTACTTCCATTCACATCAGCATTGTATATTTGCGTTGTTAATATTTCAACCGCTAATCTTTCCACATAACCGAACCAGCGAAGCATGCCCTTTATCATTTAAACACCAACACTATCTTTCAATCACACTCTTTCTTGGATCTCGCTGTTACGAATGATGTGAGCAAGTTTAACACCACCGATTTTCCATATTACTTTTATTATGATTGCATTTATCCTACTCTCATGCTTTTTGTGACATATCCAACTCTCACTTCCATACAACAATATTAGGATAAGCACTTTATGCAAAAAGCGAGTCTAGCACCTTGAGCGAGACCTTACTTTGAACGGAATATGCTCTTTCTCATTTTGACACCAACTCTTTCAATCATCACTATATATTTGTGCCTCTCCTTTTAAAGTTAGGTTCCTTGAATCATCCTTTGAACAATTTTTTTTATTTTATAATTAACTTTCTTCCTTTCTATGCTTTTATAAATTTTTGAAACATTTAAAGGTTGATTTAATACCAATGGGCAACTTATTGTAGAATATACATATTGACATAAAAAGGATTTACTAATTTTATAGAGACGAGTTTTGTATACGCCTACATTATTTATATTCCTCGTATTTACATCATGAACGTCATATGTTTTTGTAAACATACATTGATTTTTTAACATACATTAAATTCTCATAAATGTATTGAGGACTGAAAGTGAAGATATTTATTTCTTTGAATTTTCCTCGGAGGGAAACCCTTAAATTAAGATTATAACGCACAGAGATACACTCACAGAGATAAGACACACTTAGAATCTTTAAACTATTAATACCCCCTCTTTCTCCGTCGGGGGCTAAAAATTTATTTTGGAAAAAGTACAAGTTTGTGTATTAACATACATGTACACATGTAGCGTTTGTATAGCCCTTACCTTTGCCATTTACAACAGGATAAAAATACTTGCTATAAAGTATAAAGAACATATAAAAAGGACCTTTCCTTTTTTCATATCAGTTAAGCAAGGACTTTAAATTTATATCACTGTGTTTAGGTATCTTTATTACCAACACCCACTTTAGTACCGCAATACTTCTTATTTATTGGCTCTACGTTTTACTGGCCGTCGATTTATCCTGTTTTTAACCATTTTGGTCTTAATTTGCGTGAAACATTAAGGTGATTATGGAACAAATAAACGGGATTTGGATAATTGGTGTAAGGATCCTTCATGGATTTCGATGTTAATACAGATTTTGTAGCGTACTACGGAACTAATTTTAAGTTGTCGCTATATTTTTTAAAGATAGTATCAGAAAGAGACAAAACATTATTAAAAAAAAAAGTATCTTCACGCCCATATCCCCGAAGAGGTAGGCAGAGGTACAACCGAGGCACCCACGACTAGCCGAAGATACTAAGTCCCACAATGTGATAGGTGGCAAACCTATCGCCAACCGGGCACATTTCCAATACCGACCAACATTTTGTAATTAGAAAAGTGGAAAAATCCAATTTGCTTTTTGTTGGCCGACCCAGGATTCGAACCCGGGACCTCATGCAGTCAAGTCCAACACCCGGACCGCTAGACCACAGAGGCGATACATGATTAGCGATTTTAAATTAGTTTGTACAAGACGTTTTTTACACTTTTAATCTATTCCTAGGACAGTGTTGACTAAAAACGTCACAGGATGACGTGTCCGGACTAATTTCCCATCTCTTTTCTTTTTGTTTAAAAGATAGCATAATGTCAAGATCATGAGGTTTGAGAGTCGATAGTCTCTCCCTACTTCGTAAGGGACTTGGCGTGAAGATATGTATGTATGTAGACACATACACTTAAGTTTATTTGGTGCACAGCAGAAGTCAAAATGTTGGTTCAGTTACATGAATTTTACATTGAAACATGAATTTAAACTTATTCGGGTGAATCATGATTATAACCATTTAATTTGTCAATCTATCTAAAGAAATGATTTTTTTACGATATTGGAAGGCAAACAAGCCAACGAATTTCCTTGCCAAAGTGCGTTGCCGTCCTGAGGCGGGGATGTTAACCCAATCGTTCTCAACCGGAAAACATCAACAGCAAACACTGACGTTATGGCGACAGAAACAGGCAAGGCGCTGGTATCCAGATAAGTCGCTGAGAAACTCTATCGGCTATTAGTGGCGGTAAGATTATGTTCGTCATTTACGAGCTGCCTGACAAGAAGGCAGATGATCTATTCGGCAAATTAGCCCGAACCAACACGGGAGAAATTACCTTATTTTTTAACTTTAATTCGATCAATATTGATACTAGATGTCCAAGAGGTTTCGGCAAAACCTTTTTCAACCTCCTCCGGGATGACAGCTCTTTACTAACCTTCGATAAACCCTTTTCGGGATCAACGCCAACTGAATTAACGCTGATAAATGCTACGGTGCTACGCGTCGCTGGTAGACGTGTGCTACGATATGGCTACGATTAACCGCTTGCGTTACAAGCTATACACGGAATCGAACTACGGCATTGCGACTTTTTTTTCAATGTTACGGTGCTACGCGTCACTGGTAGACGTGTGCTACGATATGGCTACGATTAACCGCCTACGTTACTTCCTACGCACAAAATCGAACTACGCCATTGTCACAGAGTAAGTGATCGCATACCGATAAACCGAAGCATCATCAGGAGAAATCGACTGCACTCCACGAAGGTCGAGCAGATAGTATCTTCGGTTACGAAGCGAAACGTACGTTGAGTTTTTAGTAATATGTGCATTGATGGTGCTAATAAAACAGTTTAGTGGTGTGTATTGTGTGGAGCTGGACATATTTGGGAGTTTTAGCTTCCGGTAAGTCCAATTCAATCTTAGCGCACTATTTTGTCTGTTTTGTTACGCCATAATACGTATGCATTTTTTGGGCGGAAAATTGCAAATTAAATAATTTTATTTAGATTTAAGTATGGATTTCCGCAAAGTAACGCCTTCTTCTATCAAATATCGTTATAATGGAATGATGGTTTATTATACTTAATAGTGCACAAATTTTCATATATCTCAACGACTTGAATACGAATTGTAAGAATTGACTGAATGATAACGTCCCAAAACTGATAAATAGCAATGTTATAAAAGTATCCTACAACAAGGTTGTTTGTGGACGTCGTGGTACGAAAAGTCGATGCAGTATTAAAACATTACTAATTTACATTACCCTAAGGGGTAGACCCCTTGTTCTATATAGTGTCGTTAGAGTGATCTTTAAGGCCACTTGCATATTCCTGGGTTAAACTTTTAAGCTACCATCTAACTTGGGTTAAATCTACATTTGACAGTTCAACTCATAATTAAATGTAACCTGGAAACGTTTAGATCCACTTGCACGTTCCTGAGTTAAATATTTAACTTAAAGTTAGCTTCTAACATAGGACTAATACAATATATAGTTGACAGTTTAACCCGTCATTAAACTTAACCCAGAAACGTGCAAGTGGGCCTAAGGGCCACTTGAACGTTCCGAGTTTACATTTAATTATGAGTTAAACTGTCAGATATAAAGAGATTGAATCCAAATTAGATGGTAAATCCAGAATTAAATATTTAACCCAGGAACTTGCAAGTGGCCCCAAAAGTCACACTAGAAGTTTTCACTTCGAAATCGAATTTTTCACTAAGAAAAAAGCGTCAGTAATAATGGAATCTTAAAATGTATTGGTTGGAATTTTGTTTTTGGTTCACTGCAAGTAGCAAAGGCGGACAAAGTCACGGGCTCCAGTCAATATTATATTAATTGAATAGATCGGTCTTGGCGTTCATAACAAATTACGTTGTCGTGATCTGACTAAAACTGAACTTCCTGCCAAAGTCAAACTGGAAACTTCGAATTATCCAGTCTTAGTTGTTTGAGTTCGTCTAATATAAATCTAGCTGGTATCAAGTTCTAGTAAAATAAGATATTTAATTTCATAAATTTAATTAACTGACTTCGCAAAAGGAGGAGATTATATTTATAGATATATTATTATCTACTATACATTTTTATGTATACTAGTTGTCACCTGTTGGTCGAAATTCGACCATAACAAATTTTAATATCTTGTTGATAAGAACGCCGTCTTTATTTCTTAAGACCAACTACTTTATATTCAAACTTTTAGTGCGCCCTCTGTGATCTTTTATCGTTATCATCAATATATTTGTTTGTGTGTATCAAATGCATAGTAGTGTGGGTAATGTTTTATTTATTGATTTCATGTACTTTATAAGCATTATCATTGAAAAATATTCTTAAGCATTCTGCACATCTCCTACATATAAACTAAAGTGTGCCAAATTTTATGCTCCTGTGTCCGAGCAATTTTCGTTAAATGGGTCCAAAGTTTTGGCATCACGTACTTATTAATATAAATAGATTAATCGATTTCTCCCTCATTTCTGAACCGACTTTAAAATTATTTTTTATTTAAAAGAGCGTACTTCTGAGGCGGTCCCACTACCACTAAGATTTTTTTTTAATTTGGAAGGCAAACCATTACATCCGTGGATCGTCGTGTGAACGCTGTGAAGCGTCTGAGTATGGCGGTGAGCGCTCGAGCCTTCGCATACGACCATACAAGCCGTTTAAACTGGTTATTATATTTATTAAAATATAATCAAAGCTAACAGCAAACAGCCGTTATACATATTCTTCTAACTCAACATAGCTACAAGTTAGTATGCACTTCAAAGGTCTATACCTATATTTAACTATGTTATCAGCACTCATACACAGAAAAGTCTATACAAAGTATTCATGTAAAGTAACTAAGTAGTGGGTGTGTCATTTTAAATTAGACGAATAATTATAGACCTTGTCGTTGGTTATATTTTGACAAGTTTTGAATAATCAAATTTTCACCGCAGATAGGAATCTTATTGAAATATTGATTCTTCGAAACTTATGAGAACAGAAAGTGTTCACTTTTGAGAGGTAAATCCGGAGATTACATCTTACTGGCTCTAGCGAATAATATTTTAAGTTTAAAAAGAGGATTTATCAACACAGATTTTGATATAAAAATAATAGTCTATGCATAGTTTGATTTGTGTTTTTTTTTGTTTGATGCACCCACTTTTGTTTTTATTTCTGTTGGCCCAAATATTGACTGGTAGAGAATGCTGGATGTATTCAACTCACCTTTTGTATAACATATACTGTTAATATACATACATACATATCTTCACACCAAGTCCCTTACGGGGTAGGCAGAGAGTATCGAGTGTCGAACTTCACGATCCTGACAGACCTGTCTGGTTTACATCACATTCATTTTCACTTTTGACACCACCCTTGTTTTATATTCAAACGATCTAATCGTGGAATGTCAACTTTAGTCTCCCCAGGTACTTACATCCATCCACATTTGCATTGTATATCTGCTGTTAATAAGGTGTACAAAAAGTTTAAATAAATAAAATAAGGAACTTATGTAAAAGCCAATATTTAAAAGATACTTAAGAATGTTAAGAAAGAGTCAGGATGGTTTAAAAAATACTTTTATCAATGATACTTACCTACATATTTTTCATGTTTTTATAAAAAGCATATAATAACTTTTAGATCACAGTATTTTGCAATTGATATTATTTCTTCAGAACAAACGGAAAGACAATCTCCAAACTTTATTAAAAGTTTCAATAAAGCCAAGTCAAAATAAGCTGTATTAGGTTTTGTGAAATGGAAAAGTTTCTTTTATTTAACCAGTTATTATTTTGCTGCTTATTGTTTCAAGGTTTCAAGCTTGTTAGTTGTTTAAGAAAAGTCGAATAAGATAGTCACTAAAAATGTGTTACATATACTAAATGGAATCGTAATAAATATTTGTCTATAAAACTATTTTATTTTGGAAAAATAAATTTGGAATGTTGAGGTTTTTGTGTTGATGTTTGTGATTGTTTATGCATTATTAAAAAATATTTAGTAAACAATACATATGCAGTTTGCTACAAAGGACATAGTACATTTAAAATTGGAATAAATATAAAATTGATTTACAATAAAATTTTATCGTCTCTGTGGTGTAGCGGTCCAGGTGTTGAACTTGACTGCATGTGACCCGGAAATCGAACCCGGGACGTTCGATTCCCGGGTCGGGCAACAACAAGAAGATTTGGTTTTTCCAATTTTCTAATAAAAAAATGTTGCCTGGGATTAGATATATGCCCGGCTGGCGATAGGCTTGCCACCTATCACTTAGTGGGACTTAGTGTCTTGTTGTGCCTCTGCCTAGCTCTTCGGGGATATGGCCGTAAAGATACTTACTTATTTACTAAATATAAAATGGATTTAAAAAATAATTTAATTTAATATAATTTTCAAATTATTTTCCGAAAATTCGTTAAGTATTTATTGCAAAGATCCGTCAGATGATCTTGACTTTACTTCTTCTTAATTTTGAATATTGAATTAGAATAAACTTACATTTTTTTCACAAGAATCATTTATCACACAACAAATACAGAATTGACGAAATCTTAACAAGGAACAAAAAGGTTAAATTTTTTTCTCTGGTCTAGCCAATCTGACAGACCTGTTTTGATTAAAACAAATACAGGTAATAATTAATAAAACGAAAATGAAGTAGCAAAATCCATTAAGGCGTAATGCGATAACCAAGAAAAATAAAGATTCATTTTTATTTAAAAGAAAGAAAAAAAACATTTTTACTTTTAAGGCTTTACAAATAAACACATTATAAAATATAGGAATAAACTAAGAATAAGCCAAATCTCTACTTATAATTTCAGAATAGTTTATAACATATTCAGGAGAAAATCTGAAGAAATCATCAGGAGAATTCCCCAGTGTGTGTTGAGTGGAGCTAGATATATTTGGGGGTTTTTCGCTTCCGATAAGTCCAATCCATTCATAGCACACTGTTTTTTCTGTTTTTGGGGGAACATTGCAAATTAAATCAATTTATTTGGATTTCAGTATGGATTTCCGCAAAGTAACGCCTTCTTCTATCAATTATCTTTAATCTGTTCTACTTTCTTGCAGCCATCATAGTCATTCTAACACTATGAATATTAAATTTAACTGAAGAAAAACGCAGCGACGTCAAAGGTAGATTTTTAAGTTACTATAGATGTTCGTCACTTAAACTGATATGAGGCTTTGAAGAAGCCTTGTATGGACAGTACTTTTTTTAATTACATTGGAAGGTAAACAAGTAGACGGATTTCCGGGATATTAGGCCTCGAGAAAAAGTAAATTTACTGGCTACCTCACCCTCCGAACCGGAACACGTCATGACGTTATGGCGACAGGAATAGGTAAGGCAGTGGTACCAATCCGGGCGAGTCGCTGCTAAACTCTACCACCTAATCAGATGTCACGGTGTTAGTTATACTGAGTCTATACAAAGTATGAGCTATTCTGAGTTTTTAAATGAAGATTCTGTTTTTCCTTCGTTTTGTAAAGTGTTTATTTGGAATAAAGCCTTAAAAGTAAAAATGTTTTTTTATTTTACTTTTTTGGGTTACAGATTAAAGAAATGAATAATGTGATAGTCCGATTACGTTATGTAAGGAAAATAAAAACTATAATTTTAAGTTGCCATAAATAAAATGGATTCGTTTTAAAACAAATGCCATGTGTATACAAACACCACGTTGAAAACAGTAAACACAATTTATCTTCAACTCTTTTTTCAGATCAATGGAACGTTTACATACTACAGCCATTTTATTTTACGTATTTCATAATTTCTTTGCAATTAAATAAAATTTAACTTACACGAGAAATACAATATATACTTGACAAAAAAAAATATTGTTTTCTGAAAACTAGTTGTAAACAGTACTTTAAAAGAATATGTCCTCTCTTTTAAAAAAGTTAATCTTCACGCCCATTTCTCGGTAGAATTAGGCAGAAGAATAACCAGGCCACTCACGACTAGCCGAAAACACTATGTTCCGCATCGTGATAGGTGGCAAGGCTATCGCCAACCAGGCTCATATCGAATCCCGGGCCACGTTGTTTTTTATAAGAAAATTTAAAAATACAAATTTGCTATTTTTTTCGAACCGGGGTTCCAACTCGGGACCACAAGAAGCTAAGTCCGATGCTAGACCGCTATACTACAGAGGCAATCAAAATGTTAAACGCAATGTCAAACTATAACAGAAATTGACAACCAAATTTCTCTTCAAAAATTGTAGTTTGCGACGTTGCAGTTCAGCAGAGATTATATGTTAAAAAATGTTCCTGTTATTTATGTTTTTATTTGTAGTATATTTTTTATTTATAGTATAACTATTCCTTGTATAACCGTGGTATTAAGAAAAATTAATTTATTTTTATTTGTAAACCTATCAATGTGTAATGATTCTAAAATTTAAGAGCTTCTCATTTCGACTGTATATTTTCTACCACTTTAACGCTATTACTCGGATAGCCAACCGATTTTAACGATTTCATTTTGATGTTTATGTTTTAGAAGTGTTAGTTATGATTCCGAGATGGTCCCGTATTAATTTTATCGTGGTCTGACTAATATCTTTTGAGTTCTACTTATTAAGTATTAAGTAAATAGGTCGTTGATTGAGTCTAGAAAATGAATCAATTTTTCCGCTTACATTCCATATAGTATACATACAGCAATACCGACAATATGCACATAATATAGCGTCGTGAGTAAGTCATTTAATTTTTCTGAGTTAGGATTGTACCAAGAAAATAGGGATATTGATGTTAATTTTGTTGCGCACTCACTAAACCGATTTTAATTTATTGCTATCTTCTTTCAACGAAAGTAGAAGAAAAAGAGACAAAACACTTTTAGTGCTGTTAGATTAGTCTGTACACGACGTTCCTACAGATTTTTAATCTATAATTCTATCTACATCACAATTTGAATTTGAAATGGTATATCGGTCTAGTTTAGATTTTGACTTCAGAACATAGATTGTGGCGTATATACCCTATATGACATTTACAACTGCAATTACCAGTACACATTATAGGCGTACATTAACCACGGACCTTATGTGGTCTCAGTAAAAATAAATTTTAATTAGATTCTACATTTAACATATTTATAATTTATACTTAAAATATCGTTTACTTTCACAGGACCGCCTTGTTGGTCGAGGGGCTAGCGTACACGCCTCACTTCAGCGATCAAAAGGGAGACTCAGGTTCGACTCCAGGCTGGACTAGGCATTTAACTAACATCCTTAAATCAAGCACATGATTTGCTATCTTTCAGGTTAGATTCAATTTTCGTGATTTCATCAGGGATGTTTATTTCTTAATTTAATAAAGGAAATTTAAATTATGCGGAAGTGAATGTCGAATGAAATTCAAAAGTGACATCTGTCACAATAAATACAGAACATAAAACATTTTTACCTAAGATTGGAATTAAATAAATCCATTTTGTGGTGGTTCTGTACCTGTCATTGGCTAAATAAGCCGTGAAAACCGACTGAAAACCATATTTATAAAAGAAGAAGAAGAAATGAATCCAGACTACTCTAGGCCCTTAATTCCAGATCTGTCATCCTGGAGCTATCAAGCCACAATCGTGCATTAAAACTTTGACACTTATATCAGAACGTAGCTTTTATTTAATTTCCGAAACCACAGAACCGGATATTTAAACTCACATAAAATCTGGTCCTCATGAAATTAAGCGTTACGAATTAATTACAATCAAGGCTGTATAATTAAGTTAACCATAGTCCCCACTTAATGTTTTATCTCTATAATTAATGAAGGGGGAAAGTCGGCAACGATTTTGTAATTCTGTCGTCTGCGAGTTGTGTATTTTCTATCTCAATTTTATTATAAACTAACAGACCGTCCAGCTTCGCATTGGTGGACAAACTTTTATGTTATAATACATAAAAACCTTCCTTTTGTCTTGTCTAAAAAAAATCAAAATCCGATGCATTGTGTTTAAGATCTAAGCATACATAGGGACAGATAACGGAAAGCGACTTTGTTTTAATCTGTGTAGTTTATCACTACAGAGTTCATTTACATAATACTTTTTTGAGATAAAATGTAACCGCCTCTATGGTCCAGCGGTTCAGTTGTTGGACTTGACTGCATGAGGTCCTGGGTTCGAATTTCGGTTCGGGCTACAAAAAGAAAATTAAAAAAGTTTTGTTCGGGATTGGAAATGTGCCTGGTTGGCGATAGGCTTACCACCTATCACATTATGGGACTTAGTGTGAAGACACTAAGTCCCATAACGTGAAAGGAAGCCGAAGGGCTAGTCGTGGGTGCGAAAACTACTTTAAGTGGTTGTGCCTCTGCCTACCTGTTCGGGGATATGGGCGTAAAGATACTTTTTTTAAAATGTAACAACTCTAGCGACCTTAATATACGAACTTAGTAAACATTATTAAGGTAGTTTAGTTATTTGTAGTAATATATTGGTGGTGTTTCTGCTGTTCAAAAATTAAACTTATTTTAGATGCATACCTACTATCTTATCAAATAAAACAAAAAACAAAAGAGATGCAACATTTAATACATGTCCGGACATATCATATTGTGATATTTTTGATCCAATTTTCCAAGTGATACAAAATCTGTCCGTACAAATGTCATGTACAGACTAATCTGATAGCACTAAAAGTGTTTTGTCTCTTTCTATTACTTTCGTTTAAGGAACCTTAACTTAAAATTAGAGAGTGCGCAACAAAATTACCAATGTTATCTGAATTATTTAATGGGCATACCATAGTCGAACAAACATGATGGTAGAGTCCTGAAAACACTACCCTGGATTGATGCCACCACTCTATCTACTCTTACAGCCATAAGATTTCAGCCTGCGATTGTCGTGATCATCTGACCTTATAGTAGCTTTAAAATCCAAAACGCACAAACGAATTACGCGATCAAAGAACCCAAATAGTTTTATTATCACCACTTTTAGCACTTCAAAGTGAAAATTTAAATCTTTAAAACCTGCACTTAAATCCGACAAAATTGAAGATTGCATTCATGAATAAAAAAAAGACACATTGTGAAAATTAAACCATTTCATTTTGTACATTTTTTAGATTATTTATTGTCGTAGAGCGCACACTCATAGATATTTTTTCGCCGCTACTTACAAGCAAAGCTTATGGTTTTAGGCTTATGGTAGGAACATATGTAAGATCATTTGTTGCTTCATATTTTCCAATTTGTAGATTCTGAGATGTAGATTTACAGATTTATATGGTTTAGATGTTATTCGATTAGTTGGAACAGTCTTTACGTATTTAAATATTGAAAAATATAAGTTAATTAAATTATAACACTACATCATTTTATCGACTTAAATATAAGAGTTTAAAAAAATTCATACCTGTATCAAATATCACAGCTACGTTTTATGCAGTTGAGCTTTGTTTGCTTAATTAACTAACGGATTAATATTCTTTGTTAACTTACCTACTCGGTACCTGCGGTTTCGTCTGTACAAAAATACTACTTTGTTGACAATTATTATCCACACCTTTTACAATAATTTCCATATTTTAGAATTAAATTTCATTATTTACAAATTTCATTATTTAAAGCTACGTTTTATGCAGTTGAGCTTTGTTTGCTTAATTATCTTACGGATTAATATTCTTTGTTAACTTACCTACTCGGTACCTGCGGTTTCGTCTGTGCAAAAATACTACTTTGTTGACAATTATTATCCACACCTTTTACAATAATTTCCATATTTTAGAATTAAATTTCATTATAAATTAATGAATGAAACATTCATTATTAATTTTCTACTTTTATTGAAGTACGTAGCCAAAGCGATATTCCTCTTATAAAAAATATTTAAGTATATGAAAACTATTAAATGTATGTGATGCAGTCATAAGTGGCGTCACATACCCTAATTTGTATGGGTACTAGTATTATTGTTAATGCAGCTACAATAGTCCATACTAACATTAAAAATTATTAAATTAATTAATGTGTCTTCCTATCTGTATATTTGATACGCGTTTATGAATAACCCGCTGACTTCGGTAAAATTCGATGCATATAGTTAAAGATCCAAGTTGAAACATGGACTATTTTTTCATAAAATCAACCAAAATCACCAACTATAATGGGGGACAATAGAAATCACGATAAAGTTAACAAAAGCTGCTCTCCGACGTAACTATTTTACGCTGATGAAGTCTAGGGTTAAAACGCACTCTCATATTAAACCTTTGCTTTTTAATATAAAACTATTACCAGATTCAACAAAATACGCGAAATGCGCACTTTCTAAACTAATACATACTCCCGGATTTGCCAAAGCGAATTCCCGGAGAGGCTGCGAATCAATGAAAATAATTGAATACCTAATTCGTCTAATTGATAGAACACAGAACACAGCAAATTACATACATTCTGTTGTAGATTGCTACTATTGAAACGTTCTCAATGTGACACCATGCACCATTTAGATCACTTGCATTGCCACTTGCTCGTTTACTAATTTCACTTTCACTTTAATTATTAATTAACTCAACAATCAATAAGTGTTCTTTGCGACAAACGAAGGGTACGGGTTCAATACTGTAAGAAGTGAAAGCACCATAAATGTTGTAACATATTTACTTGTAATATGAAGATCTTATTAACCTTGTAAATATATTTATGTTTTTCAATCCTTTTAATATTAGGCCCCTTATAATTGTAATTTTTTCGATTTGTACTATATTTTTACAGCATTTTCTTTTCCATAATACTTTTGAATCACTGAAATACACTGAAATGTATGAAAATTTACAATACTTGACAACTTAAATGACTCTAATGATTAGTTTGATGTTATCAAATATGTTTCTTTTTATGGAAAAGAGAATGTTTAGGTGACGTCGAAAAAAAAACATAAAGATATTTAAAAGGTTAGTAAGAGGTCCATATTACAAGTAAATATGTTACAATGTGTATCCGTGACTGTTTGGTACTTTCTAAAAGACCTTTATTTTCTATAGGAAGTTCAACAGCCTACTTCGTTTTACAAGTATATGAATCGGTTTTATTTTTTTTTAAGTCGAGGCTTCAAACTAACAATATACAAATCTATTTAATTTAACATTCAGTATTGAGTTGTTACTTACTAACCTTGTAAAGCATCCGTGATACTGTAAAAAGTTCAACCGTTAATTTACGTCCTAAAAAACTTACTCTTACTATGAAATAGTTCAAGAGTTATTTAAAAAAAATGTTTTCTATGATTTATTGATAAATATGTCTTAGAGTCAAAGATGAAGTTTTATTTACTACTAGAAGTTTCACGCAGCTTCGCCTGCGTAACTTGGCTTCTACTATACCGATTTGGATGAAACAAAGCCTATGTCACTCGTGGATAATGTAGGTTTCGAATGGTGAAAGAATTTTTAAAATCGGTCCAGTAGTTTTTGAGCCTATTCATTACAACCAAACAAACAAAGTTTTCCTCTTTATAATATTAGTATGATCAGAATTACAGCCATTGACCTCTAAGTGTATTCCTATTTCTATAATTACAGCAGACACCATAAGAAGGACAATCGCTATATATTTTAACTACGTTAAAGGGAGCATGGAATTTAAAACAGAAATGTTAATAGACAACATTTGTAACAAATGAATTGAAAAGGTAATTAAACAATAATACATGGACGATTTCAGTGGAATTGACGAGACATCTCAAGTCGGGGGAAGGCCTCAAGCGATAACAATTTCCAGCACTTTGTTTAATTAACTTTTTTATTTTTATTTATGATTCACTTAAACCAGAAACATGACATGAATACCATTCAGATATTCAGAAATTATAAACAAGAACAATGCTATGTATTTAAATTCAAGTAAAAAATAAAAGCGACTTTGACCAAACTTAACGTTTTATGCCTTGTTTACACGTATTAAGTTGTTAAGCAATTAAATAAATTTAAAATTAATTTTAAGCTACTGAATAGCGCATTTATTCGCTTAAATGTATAGAAAATTAAAAAAAAATACTTGAAAGATAGTTTTAGTTTCCTAAATTACAATGGATGTGTATCAGTCATAAGCGCTGTTTTGGAAAACAATGGTGGTAATTCCACTGTTCACAAACTAAACTTATTTTAGATGCATGCTATCTTTCTCAAATGAAACAAAAACAAAAGAGATGGAACGTTTTAGACACGTCAGATTAGTCCGAACATATTAAATCGCGATCTTTTTAATCGACGTTTTCCGACTAATAGTTCAAGCGTCTGTAGAAATGACGTGCACGGTCTAATTTGACAGCGCTAAAAGTGTTCTCTTTCTATTTCTTTCGTTGAAAGAAGACAGCGATAACTAAAATTAGTTTAGTGAGTGCGCAACAAAATTACCACCAATGGCAACAATTTTAAATATTTATCTCACTTTCATAAAATATGTCATAAAGAAATAGAGAATTATATACTACATATTTATCCTAACACTCCTTTATGACAGCTAAAGTTGGGTATGTAATATACTTAGAGGTCAATGGTATGTAAGAAACTGCTTGGAACTTGGATAAATGCGGTTGAAAATCAATGGTTTAACGAATTATCAAACAATAAAATCGGAGAGAGAGAGAAAGAAGGAGGTGGGATCGAAAGAAATTGTTAGTCTGGAAACGCCTTGTTGGTTCGGTAATGTGGAAAAAATATTAGATAAAACATACATACAATGCGAATGGGTGATTTTCAATACGTTTATTTGTCACTTCGGCGGATTATTTTATCAACAATTCAAATTTTAACATTATCTGTAACATTATCTTGAATGGACATCAAATATATAAATAACCACTATTTATTATAAGATAGAAGTAAAATCATTAACAAAATTTCAACAATAGGCACTTAGTAAAAACTGCAACCGCTGCCACAATGTAGGGATTGAAACCATTATAGGTTAAGAATTGCTTTATTCTCACTAGCTGTTGCATGTGATTTTATACACGCGTTGCAATAGAAAACGGTATCCTTAATGTTTACCCGGGCTATAAGATACTATTACACAACATTTGGTAGAAATCCGTTCAGTAGTTTTTGCGTGAAAAGTGAACAAAAACAACGGGTTGCACTCCGTGAGTGCTGGCAGAAGCGTAAATTTCATTTTAACACTGTGTATTTTAATATTTTAGAATGGTTAGGGAATAATTTTGCACGAAGTGCTTTAATTATCAACATAAAAGTACTATCACTTATGTGACTATACTAAAATACAATATTTGTTTATTACGCTATTGTACACAAATATGACAACACGAACATTCGCGTAAGCGCCCTGTGCTGTCTTACGAATTTTTGTCTAACGAAATTTCAGGTCACATGTCCTGACGCGAGTTTAGAAATTTTTACCCATACCAAAAAAAGTGCGCAACGCCGCTAAAGAAGTTTTCACTTCACATAGTATAAAACTGGTTTTAGATTCTGTCTCAAATAATATACGTAGCTTTTATTGTTTTAAAAAATATTTCGTGTACAGGTTTAATTTTTTACTGTTTTATTATATTATGTATAGACTATCCCACTATAACAATAACTGATGATAGAGACACCACGTCTCAGTTATTATTATCTTATCTCTGGCATCTTATGTCTTATCTTCAGGAAAGCCATGTGATTTTCCGCTAACATCTTACATAAAAAACCCTACATACAAATATATCATAAAAATATCTTTACACTACAATACTGTGAATATGAAACACAAATTTGAAATAAAAACTTGTTATTTTGTACTTTGATTGTTATTTTTGTACTTAATTTTGATAAGAATTAAATAGCTGTTTAAATACCTTCATGCAATCAGGAAGAAAGCTACTTTCGCCCAATAACACTAATCTGCTAAAGAATGGTCTTAGCGACCACAAAGAGATTTTTATCCTTATACACATCATTAGACAGATGCGGACGGTCCAAAATGCAAGAGAATAATACTAAAAGGCCGTTTGTTGGTGCTTTCCATATTTCATAGATATTTTATGCAAAGGGTAAAAGCTCTGAAATATTTCATATGTAAGAAAAATCCTGTCTTGATATTAGAATATGAAGTCTAAAATATTATTCACCGCAAGTGTTGTTATTTATGAAACGCTTAAAAATTAGAAGACAAAATGATACCATATAACCTACTACTGCTTATTTTTTACTATTAACTAAATGTTAATAATTCGCCAAATTATATTCAAGAGTCCCTGAAATGACATACTCGTTTTCAATTTCCAATATTGTATGAATCGAGGATCCAGAGTCTACAGTTCCAGTTTAGAGTTCTACAGTGACCGCGATTTTAGGTCTGTAACTGTTGTCAGAGCTTTAACTAACTTATTTTTATCATCTATGATAGCGAAGAAGGGTTACCTTACTTTTACCTACTAAGGCTTACCTCATGGTAAGATACAACCATGGCCTATAGACAAATATAGATACGCCACAGTTCTGTGACCGTGATGTTAGTCTATGGTGCAATTCTACCAGTTACCGTACGTTCGGAATCGGAACATGTACATAGTTAATAGGGTGGCAAAAATACGTAAGGTCAGGGAACGGACGTTTACGGTTAATAACAGAAACGTATCTGTTATTAACCGTTTGTGTCTGTTATAACAGAAACGTATCTGTTATTAACCGTTTCGTTTATTGATTAACAGATACTATC
>NJDD01001804.1:111479-122027 GCA_002245505.1 Calephelis nemesis | reverse complement strand
TGGAGGGTAAGGTACTCGGTAAACTTAATTTTGCTCGAGGCCTAACATCCCGGCATCAGGTTGGCAACGCACCATTACCACCTTGCAGCGGCGGCGTGAATTTCTTACCATAAGGAAATACGTCTGCTTGTTTGCCTTCCATTACCGTAAAAAAACCCAGTTCAACGAAAGCTGAACTCACAAATTTCCCCGGGCAACGTTATTTTCATTAGAAAATTTAAAATACACATTTTCTATTTTCTTTATTGCCTGACTCGAGGATCGACGTGTACACTTTTAAATTACTGCATCCGCTAAGATTAGGGGCTGTCATATTACAGACAGACACAAACACACACACACACACACACACACTTGCGCATACATACCCAGAAATACACACACAAACAGAAAAGTCAAACTTTTTATGGTATAAACTTTCTTTTCTTTCTTTCTTTAGATTTTGGCCGATACGTTAGTATTTTGCATTAGTCAAGTAGAAATTTGCATCAAATTTTATATCAATTTTAATTAGTCATCAGTCATAAGTCGTCAGTAAGTTATGTCAGGCTCTTGGGTAAAGCGGTGGCCTCATTACTCAAGCTCATGTAATGAGATTTGGCGGCAACGAGGAAATACACGATACACTAATTTCTTCATACTTATTTCATTTGTGCACTTTCACTTAACAAAATTGACTAATTTCACTCAATATCAACACGAAATTCAATAATGATGAAAAAACTTCGACCATCTTTTCTCTCGATGGCGCCAAAACTCCAAAGTCAAACTCATATAACATTTATTTCTCACTTAATAAAACACAACTATTGAAATAATAAACACTTTATTTTTATTTAATTTTGAAAATTTTTTGTGGGAAATAAATTATTCGAAACAGTTTAAAATGCATAACTCAGAATATTTAATAAATAATATAAAGAATATTGAAATACTTGGGTAACATATTAAAACATTTATGTTTATTTTAGACATGAACCGCCTTAATACAAGAAAAAAAATTAAAAGTCGCATTCATATTTTACTTAACTGTAAACTTTAATTCTCAACCAATAACGTGCTGCCACGTCACGCAAGTGTAGCGTGTGATTGGTTGGATGTCAATTTTAGACAGCGTTTAATTAAACAGATGTCCAATTTTTTGTGAGAAGTCAAAAATATAGTCATAACTATATTATGTATAAGGCACTGGTTGTACTTAATCTCGTAAATACGACGGCATCTGCATAGCTCAAATAGAAGAATTAGGTAGCTCCACGGTAGTAATAGAATCCCCTGGTAGATTCACATCTCCTTGCTTATTGCCATATTTAATGCTGACTTTCTGGGAACGAGCATTCCTGAAAATCACACTTACATTTTAGACGAATTTTAACTTAAAAAAGGAGGGGATTTTACGTCCTGCTCATATTTTTTATATATGTAGATTTCTCCGTCATTTCTAAACTAATTTTCAAAATTATTTTTTTGTTTCACAGAGCGTACTTCCTAGGTGATCCTATCGGCACCAAGTTAGGATCTAATATTGGGAACCCAGGGAAACCGATAAAAATACAAAATTTTTGCTTATTAAGACAAAGATTAGCTAAATTTTTATGAATTTAGAAGAAGATTTTTAGCTTTAAAATTTAGAATCTACAAGCTAAGGCAACATACAGTGATAGTAATCTCCTTTCGTCTTACGAATATTCGATCAGGTAACGTGACCTGACGTGAGTTAAACATTTTTTACCCATCGTAAAAAGTTAAAACTGTCGCAAAAAGTTTTCACTTTTTAGCGGCGGTGCTAACTTATTTGAAAAAATAATGAATTCATGAGGTCCGGGGTTCGATTCCCGGGTCTGACAACACAAAGAAAATGTGATTTTTCCAATTACCTAACAAAAAAATGATGCTCGGAATTGGATATGTAACCGGTTGGCGATAGGCTTGTCACCTATCACATTGTGGGATTTAGTGACCGGCTAGTCATGGTTGCTCTGGTTGTGCCTGTGCCTACCTCTTGGAGGATATGAGCGTGAAGATACACAAGAGTTGCACAAGTAACGTTGCAAGTCACCATAGTAATGTTTAATTTTGCAACTGAAAGTTTTGCAACTATTCCTTTACGGACGGTTACTTCTTGTAAACTATAATGAATTGCCGCAAAATTAACAGAAAATACCATAAAAAGTTACAACCTCTAATACCCAGCGTTAGTAGTAAGTATCTCATAACTATTCTAATATTATAAAATAAAAGAATATTGTAATAATTCCAAACATTCGTATGTTGCGTATTTGGCGCCTATTCAAAAAAACATGAGTATCAGTTACAACAGTTTAAGAATTTAAGTATAATAGTGCTCCGCATTGGTCGAAATTCAACCATAATAAATGTTAATATATTTTTGATAACATTTGATTATGAATATTGTTTGTGTGCCATCTGTGGTCTTTTATCATTATCATACGATATATATACATATATATATTTGTTTGAGTGTGTCAAATGCATAGTAGTATGTTTTATTTTTTGATTTAATGCACTTTATTAGCAGTGCCAAATTTCATACTCCTCCGTCCTTGCAATTTTCGTAAAAAAGGTCGAAAGTTTTTACGTATTTTATTTTATGATTATTTATTGTTTTCATTATTTAAACTGTTTAAATTTTTGCCAATATTTTTAAAACTTTTCTGAGCTAAGATAAAATAAACTAATACTTACTTGTTATAAACAACTACGACAGTCGTATTTCTCGTTGTAACAAAAGCTACATAATCTAAATTTGCTGTCAACGATAATGATTGATTCACTTCAATCCTGACGGACCCACGAGGGATGAACTTCGAGAAGTGTCCTAGAGCGTAGAACATCGGCTGCTTTATTAATTCACCATTGCTGGGGTCCACTATCACNCACTATCACCGGTGAGTCCACGAAATTGCCCGCCCAATTGGGGCCGCCATTCAGATCCAAGCAAAGATTCCACTCGATCCAACCAATGGCGTTGTAATTCAAATCCTTTAAAAATAAATTAACATGTCAGACAAATTTAATTATTATAGATATTCTAACGGCCAATATTAATAATCAATCCTAATCCAAAACTTGCCGTCCAAGATTGATATTTTGATCCATTTTTATGTTATCGCAATAACATATCTGTGGACAGGATAAATATGGCAATTAGGTATGGGATAGGCCGGCGGATACGCAGCTATCTGGATTGCTTGAAATCTATTACATTGAGATACATTAATAACAGTGGCCGTAACATAAACGATTTTAACGAATACGGGGAAAAGTTTGAAATTAGATGGTTATTTTTTTTTATTTTATTGAATCTAGCATTACTTTGCGGAAATCCATTATAAAAGATGTAAAATAAGCCTTTAATTTGCTAATTCCGCGTAAGCAGTGTAACTGTTGTGGCAAATAATCCTTTAAACGACACAGAATGTGACAAGCCTAACTGACGTTCCCACCACCCACCTCCGCGACCAGAACACGAATATAGGAAGAACTAGGGGAAACAAGTTCGTGTTCTTCCTGTATTCGTGTTAGGGTAGTGTGTCAGAACACGAATATAGGAAGAACTTGGGAAACAAATTCGAGTTCTTCCTATATTTGTGTTATGGTCGCGGAGGTATTTTTTTGTACATTGGCCATTATTAAGCAAGCCGAGCAATAACAGAAAACCTCTCGTCTGACCATTTCCGACTCCCGGATAATGTAAACATACCGCATCTGTCCCTTTCCGGGAGCCGGAAAAATGAGGGTAGGTTTAATGTTTTCATAACTTATACGCAATAGTGCGTCAACGTTTTTTTCTTTTTATGATATTGGAAGGCAAACAAGCAGACGGATTTCCTGATGGTAAGAAATTCACGCCGCCTAGAGACACCAAAGGTGGTAATGGTGCGTTGCCAACCTGGGGCCGGGATGTTAGGCCTCGAGCAAAAGTATGTTTACCTTACCCTCCGAACCGGAACACGTCATGACGTTATGGCGGCAGGAATAGGTAAGGCGGTGGTACCAATCCGGGCGAGTCGCTGCAAAACTCTGACACCTAGTCAGAATTCACGGTGTTAGTGACGGTGAGCCTTTGCTTGCCTTTTACGAGCTGCCTGGCAAGGAAGGCAGATGGTCTATTCTACAAAGAAGCCCGGACCAACACGGGGAGAAACTATTCATCGTATTAAACTATTATGAAAATGTGTAATTCTAATAATATTATACATGCATAAGTTTGTAAGAATTGAGAGATGTATGTAACTTTTTAAGCAAAAACTGCTAAACCGATTTAAATAAAACTGTATAGGAACATATGTTATACATCGGAATAACACATAGGTTACAATTCATAAAAATATACTTCAGCACGAGGGCTAGACCGCGAATAGAAGCTAGTGTATTTATTATATGTTATACAAAAGACTTTTAAAAAATGTAGACTTTTCTCATCTAAGTTGAAGATGTATGACCAAAATATAATTTCATCTTATCACAAATTTTGAAAAATTAGACAAAATAGTTTTCAGTCGTCAGATTGACTTTTTGTTGGTCGATGCACTACCAGCATTCAATTAAACTGGAAACATACTGTCGGACGCGCCTGATAGCCGTGACTTCTAGGGTATCTAGATAACGAAAGTGCACTGAGCCGTGCAAATTATCGGACGTAAGTCTCGGACGTGACCTTGAGCGTTCGGACGTCCGAAAGATATCTGGCGCACTGGATGTATATGTCAGCCATGAGCGTCCGCGGACGGCATGTGCATACTTATCAGTCGCGGTTGGAAACTGCGGCTTACAGAAGCATAATATGTTACTATGAAAGATAATAAGATCCAGCCAAAAAAAGTAAAGTCAAACATTACCTCCAAAATATGTGCTATGTAATTGGACGCTCTTTCCCATGAGCCCAACAACACTTTCGGTGTATCTGATGGTAAAAACGCTGCAAGAAAGAAATACATTATTAGGTGATACAACACAGATCAAATACTACATTTACACAATGATTTTTTTTATGATAATGGAAGGCAAACAAGCAGACGGATTTCTTGATGGTAAGAAATTCAGGCCGCCTAGAAACACCAAAGGTGGTAATGGTGAGTTGCCAACCTGAGGCCGGGATGTTAGGCCTCGAGCTAAAGTAAGTATACCGGCTACATAACCCATCAAACCGGAACACGTCAACGGCATGCTTTTGACGCTATGGTGGCAGGAATAGGTAAGGCGGTGGTACCAATCCGGGCAAGTCGCTGCGAAACTCTACCACCTAGTAGGATGTCACGGTACTGGTGACGGTAAGCCTATGCTGCAAAGGAGCCCGGACCAACACGGGAGATAACAAAAATAAAGAGAATGATAACTAAGAGTACAATTATTTTTTGGCAAGGGAGTAAGCATCTGCCATTAGACAAATTCAATTACTTTGCGTCTTATTATCCTCTTAGTTATGGGTCTGAATAACGTCTAGGTTAGCGTCTGAGGTAAAGCAATGGAATCCTTACCAAAGCTCATTCAGTGAGATTAAGTGGCATCGAGAAATAAATGACATATGTAACATATTTTTTTTAAATATGTACTTCACTTGCGCATATTAACTGAACTAAATTACACAAAATTTCAACAAAATTGATTTAATATGAGCATGTAGGACCTTGCTCTAATCTTGTTGTACCTACCACTTCGAGGATACGAGAGCGATGATTCTTATACGCAAATGAAAATGTATTTGCCTTTCGTTCTTTACAAAAACATACACGATACCAGCAACCTTTAATTGCAACCTGTAAGTCTTAACGATACGTATTTTTTTTTATAACATTGGAAGGCAAACAATCAGACGGATTTCCTGATGGTAAGAAATTCCCGCCGCCTAGAGACACCAAAGGTGGTAATGGTGCGTTGCCAATCAGAGGCCGAAATGTTAGGCCTCGAGCAAAAGTAAATTAACCAGCTACCTTATCCTCCGAACCGGAACACGTCATGACGTTATGGCGGTAGGAATAGGTAAGGCGGTGGTACCAATCCGGTTGAGTCGTTGCGAAACTCTACCACCTAGTCAGATGTCACGGCGTTAGTGACGGTAAGCCTATGCTCGCCTTTTACGAGCTGCCTGGCACAGGAAGGCAGATGGTCTATTCTACAAAGGAGCCCGGACCAACACGGAGAAAAATAAAATGATTTGAGTAGACTATGCTGTATTTGCCGGGGAACCAAACCTTCATCAGTTAGCTTTGTAACTCTTTAGTCGATTATTATCGTTGAACGCAAGCATAATTGACGATGAGGTATGACAAGGTATCATGCCCATGACCTTAGTACGTGGTGGTCTACAACGGTGCGATTCCGAAGGCGTATCTTATCTCGCACAATATCTTTGTGTAATCAGTTACGAAGGGCGGCATTTCCATGCGGATACGACTTACAAACCTTCAAGAAAGGAGAGTAAGTACTCATTCCTTAAAGGTCAGCAATGTATTTTTTTTATGATATTGGAAGGCAAACAAGCAGATGGATTCCCTGATGATAAGAAGTTCACACCGCCTAGAGACACCAAAGGTGGTAATGATGCGTTTCCAACCTGAGGCCGGGGTGTTAGGCCTCGAGCAAAAGTAAAAACACCGGCTATCTAACCCTCCCAATCGGCCAAACATGACAACGGTAAGCACTGACGTTATGGCGGCATGATACTTTTAATGATACGGGTTCCGTTGGCGGTGGTGATCACTTGCCATCATATGACCCACTTACCTACTCTTTTGTCTCCCCTTATATTATGTGTAAAAAAGTTGATACAAGCAATTCTGTGGAAAATAATAAACTGCCTGCCTACATCAAATTAATATCATCATCATCATCATCATCAGCAGCAGCAGGAGGACGTCCACTGCTGGACAAAGGCCTCCTCCAAAGAGCTCCACAAGTCACGGTCACCAGCCGCTTGTATCCAGTGACCAGATCATCAGTCCACCAAGTGGGAGGTCGTCCAACACTACATCCTCCTAACCTTTCTTAAGAATTCAATATAACTATAAAATAATTAAAAAGTACCTTCACACGCTTCACTGGGGAGTATAAACAATTTAGGATAAATATTTGTCACCAGGTCCAGCAATGTGGGTGGGACGATGAAGTCTGTGTAATAATGCACGGCCACGCCATCTATGTACTGAAGTGCCTCGGGATGTTCAGTGAGCATCTAAAAATATAAAATCTAGGTATATTATGTCTCCATCGCATCTGTGGTCTAGCGGTTCAGTTGTCGGACTTGACTTCGTGAGGTCCCGGGTCGATTCCCGGGTCGGGCACCAAAAAAATTTGGTTTTTTCCATTTTCTACTAAAAAAAACGTTGTTTGGGATTGGATATGTGCCCGGTTGGCGATAGGCTTGCCACCTATCACACTTAGTGTCTTCAGCTAGTCGTGGGTGCCCTGGTTGTGCCTCTCCCTACCTTTTCGGGGATATGGGCGTGAAGATACTTCTTTTTTATGTCTCCGGAAACATAAATGTAGAACATTTAGTAACAAGGACTTTTTAAAGTCAGTTTCTATACTTCTTATCGTCGGTGCTTGGTGGAATTCCATTCTTGAAACAATTTATTCACAACACTTGTACTTTCTACAATATATTTTATTATTTTTATAGTTTCGCTATACACTATTTCGCTATACACTATACACTATTTCGCTATACACTACACGCTATACACTATTTCGCTATTCAACAGTTTCGCTATACACTAGTTGTTATATAGCCCTGGTGATGCTTGTATAGCGAAACCGGTTTTGTGGATAAACATGTATTGTGTAAAGTACTAGTGTTGTGAATAAATTGTTTTTAAAGTCAAACATAGGTTTTTGTATATTACTATGAGTTTATTAAGAATTAGGACAGTAAAACAGCAAAAACCGACTCCAACTACTTCATTGGGTACCACATAGTCGTTTAATAACTATTTTTTAACGGACATCCAAAAAAGGGGGTCTCAATTTGTCTGTACGTTTTTTTGATTTTGATGGTTATTTTTAGAAAAGAGGTCATGACCTTCATAGGTGGTCTCATATTACTCGTAGTGTTATCATGATGCGACTGATACTTTTTGAGTATATACAGGTTGTCCCAAAAAGTAGTGACAAGCGCAATTCCAGAGATAGGACACCCCTTGGGGTATTCAACTGTGCAAAATCGCAAAACATATATAGTTGTGATGTATGTTTTGCGATTTTGCACAGTTTTTTTTGCGTTTTTTCAATTTTTTATGATTATGAAAGCTGAGACTCTGTAAAAGTTTTAGGCCCTATTTAGAAACGATAAAATAGCATGCTTAGATTTTTAATTTAATTTGAAAATTGAAGTCATAGTGCACAGAACGTAAAATTTTTACTTTACACTTAGATTATCATAATTTCAATAAAAGTTCTAGCTGAATCTTTTAATCGAAAAGGCACAACTCATACCTATTCAGATACAAAATCAAAGATCCTAAAACGAAATCTACTGTTTTTTAGAAATTTTAAAGTTGTTCATGTGGAAAATACTCACAAATACAAAAAAATAAATACGTCTAAATTGTGCAAAATCGCAGCATAACCAAGGGGTGTCTATCTCTGCAATTCCGCTTGACACTACTTTTTGGGACATTCAGTATAAAGTTGTCTTTGGTTTAACACTTAACATTTTTCACTTATCTTGATAACCTCATTTTTGATGAAGCCAAGATAAGTGAAAAATCTATGCATTGTTAAGTGTAACTTAAAAACTACTAGCAGGATTTTGATAAAATACATGTGGGACTATTTCGGAAACATTTGCTATCTTTAAAAAAAATATTATCAAATCGCGACGTGGTACCAAATAAAACAGTTGGAGTCGATTTTTGCAATTTTATTGCGCCTAATTATTTCCGAAGATAGCAAGTGATTCCGAAATGGTGGGACCATAGGTGTTAACAACATCGTACTTTGAGAGTTATACTTAATCAACAAACAAAAACTACTGGTTCGGTCATGATTAAATGAATATAGGACCGCCGGAATCATGACATATTATGGCGAGTAGGTAATCGCGTGACAGACGTACAAAAAAAAATGTGTGCGTGTACTAGCGTACACTCGTAAGAAGTGAAGAAGTGAAACTTTTTTATGACATTATTTTTAAAAAAATAATTTACTATATGCAACTTTACAGAAATAAAAAATTTATTGCCAATCCCTACTCCGCTGGAGAAAGTATACTTAGAATCACGCGTGGTAGGGATAAGAACAAAGATGGCGCGTAACGGAAAAATGTGACGCGTAACGAAAAAATGTTACACTAATTTTTTTTCCTACCCTGATAAATAAATATAAATATCCCTGGACAAGTCACACAAATTGAATCTAACCCCAAAGTAAGCAAATTATATGCTTGTGTTATGGGTGTTAGTCAACAATACTATTACATATAAATACTTAAATAGATACCAGAATAAATTTAATAAACACCCAGACCCGGAAATGCAGACATCTAAATGTTCATCACACAAATGCCTGCCCCCGTCGGGAATCGAACCCGAGCCTCGCGGTTGGTCGATGTAGTTAGGCGAGTACGCTAGCCACTCGACCAACGAGGCGGTCAAAGAAGTTTCACTTCAAAAATATACTACGGAACTATTATTAGTTCTCCTTTGTAATAAAAATTATATTTATTATTAATTTTGTATTATTATCACGTGCTAATGAATTGGCTTCATATTTTTGCTTCATTATGTTATACTGATTTTGCTGTATATTTATATATTACAATTGAGTGTTTTTTTCCTTCTCATCACATATTATATATATTTACTAATAGGTGGTAGAGTTTCGCAGCGAATGGCCCGGATTGGTTGTTACCACCTTGCCTATTCGTGCCGCCGTAACGTCAGCACTTGCCGTTGACGTGTTCCGGTTCGGAGGATAAGGTAGCCGGTACACTTACTATTGCTGGAGGCCTAACATCCCGGCCTTAGGTTGGCAAAGCATCATTACCACTTTAGGTGTTTCTAGGCGGCGTGAATTTCTATCTGTATACTTACTACGTTAACCCAAAGTGGAATGGTTGCTCGCTGGTCATCTCCGATGATGATTTTGATGTCTTTAAATGTAGAGTTTCGTATTGTAGGACCTAAGTTATTGGAAATCCATTCTCCCTGAAATAAGATATTTAATGTGACCAATTGTACCATAATTCCCAATAAAATGTCATATGTTACTATTGAAATTATGCATGAAATACAGTTAAAATTTGTATTTTATAGATACGCACTACAACATGTACTAGATAGGTCTTTGTTAAACAAAAAAATATATAAAACATAAGATTTATAACAAATACTTTTTAAAATATATATCTTGACAAGAAATAAAATAAAATGATATGGATACATGGTTATAACAGAGTAATTATAATATAGTATCAGCAGTATAAATTATTAAATTTATTCTGCTCGACCTTCGTTCCCCCCCGAACCCGTGTTGGTCCGGGCTTCTTTGTAGAATAGACCATCTGCCTTCCTTGCCAGGCAGCTCGTA
>NJDD01001804.1:73019-111393 GCA_002245505.1 Calephelis nemesis | reverse complement strand
ACGAAGCAAAACGTACGTTCAGTTTTTAGTAGTGTGTATTTCTGGTGCTAATTAAACAGTTAAGTGGTGTGTGTTGTGTGAAGTTGTTGCCCGGACTTACCGGAAGCCAAAACCCCCAAATGTATCCAACATTTGGGGGTTTTGGCTTCCGGTAAGTCCGATTCATTTATAGCGCACTATTTTGCCTGTTTTATCAGGGCGTAATAAGTATACTTTTTGCAAATTAAATCATTTTATTTGGATATAAATATGGATTTCCGCAAAGTAACGCCTTCTTCTATCCATTTTCTGTGCTATACTTACCTAGTGTGTCATCTACCTTAAAACTTATATTGAGTAATAACTTTAAGGTAGTGGATTGCTTTATTGTACTAAAACGCTCTAAAATATTGGTGTAGAAAGATTTTTTGTAATAATCGATGTATGGATGGAAGTTTGATACTCTTTCATGCTAAAGTTACTGAATGGGTTTTCGTGAAACTTCGTAATAATATAGTTTATAAATCACAATAATAAATAAATTACAATTTATAAAGATTTTCCATAATTTAGCGTGTGGTTAAAGCCGCGGGTGGTCGTTAATGAATAAGGTTTTTTTTAATATGGATTTTAGGTATTGAAAATTGACAAATTCAATTTAATCACATTCCCTGCAGTCTTCATACAAAGAATTAAAAATTACTTTAGAATGTAGATATAGGATATGAAAGTGGAAATGTAATTATCTTCGTCGGAGTAGTTATTTTTGGTATTGGTGTCAATTTTGGTAGGAACTCACTAAACTGATTTTAAATTATCGCTATCTTCTTTCGACGATACTAATAGAAAGATACAAAAACACGTTAAGTATTAACATTACTCTGTACATGACTTTTCTACAGGCTTTTATTTTATTCCTCGTAATATACTAATTGAAAACTTCAAGAGTTGACATGTCCGAAGTCTGGACAAATTCAATAATATTACATCTCTTTTTTTTGTTTCATTAGAAAAAGTCAGTTGATGGTGGTTTTATTTCTTTTTTTAAATTTAAGTTATGATTTTAAAATTAAAAGACAACCAGGGTAGATAAGTTGGTTAAGATAAAAACCGCTAACCTTTTCACTAACGTCCCAGCCCAAGGAGTTGAAAGGAACCAAATTAATTACACCATTTATCGGTTCATTTGTAGTTGTTATTCCCCAAATAGGAATACCTTCATCAGAATATTTCTGTAAGAATCTGAAAAATACCAGAAGTGAATGAAGACACATTTACGAAACTTAAGCAAAAAAGCTTTAATTAAGATGGATATTAAAATTGTTGAGTAAAAACAGAAATATTAGGATTGGATATGTGCCTGGTTTGGCATAAGGTATATTGGCGTTAGGTTTGCCACCTATCACACTGTAGGACGTGTCTTCGGCTAGTCGTGGGTGTTCTGGTTATGCATCTGCCTACCTCTTTACTTACTTTACTACTTTCTTTGCGTTTCTTTTTAAATTCGACTAAGTCGTAAAACACGTACGTTTTTATGATAAGATACAACAAAAATAAATGTTGTTGATGTTCAGTTGCTACCAATACCTGGCTGTCTCCTCCATTATTCCTATAATCTTGTCCTCAGCTTGCCTTCCAATCGTTGAAAAAAAATTTAAACAAAAACTAAATAATTAATATTTAATATCTCCATAAGTGTGAAAGACTGTTTATCTGACTGAATTTGTAAATTATAATACATGCTTCGAACCGCAACAATTATATAAAATCTACTTACTTCAAATGATAATCAGCGTACGTCTGGAAGTACTCACGCTTCAGACGGCTGAATCCTGTGTAATCATTATTAGTCTTCATCCATGGCGGAGGTGACCAGGTGGTGGAGACGATATGTACCGGCGACGTTGCTTCCGTGAAAATTTTTTTCAACATGGGTATCTAAAACACAAAAATAATCCACTCTAATAAATATGTCGCAATAAAACGAAGTTATGGCATAGTTTTTGTGTAGAAATGGTGAAAAAGTTGGTGAGTGACCAGTTACTCTTTTTCTTGATAAAAATAAATTAGGAAGAGCTACATAATTTCCATAATAATTCCTATAATGGGCATTTAAAAGTAAAACAATGACATCGAACCTACATCGGCCTTCATCTATCTGATAATAGAATTAAACACAATTTATAACAAATTTAGTGTATAAGAAAATACATATTTTATCATAAAAATCATAAGCCTAAAACTACTAAGCATTTTTTTAATGATTTTATGTTATTTCAAATTTTTGCAGGCAACTTTGTATGAACGTCTTCGCTTTAAAACAGTGCTGTTGGTATTTTTTTCTATTACCCAATTAAGTGGAAGTAACTGGCAGCAACATGCCTGTTTATATCTGGCAATCTAGTAGTACGTCTAGATAAATAACAGGCAAACTAAAGTCGCACATTCAATACTCTTTAAAGTTCAGTTCAGGATAAAACCTTTTTTTACTTAATATTGAAATATTTTGTGATATTTTTTTTAATTTAAATATTCCGTCCATGATTTTTATAGGCAACACATTTATCAAGTTTTCATTGAATAGATTTTTCAAGGATCGGATCTTCGATCTGTTGATTGGTTTTAGACCATTGTTGGTAGCCATCTAAAATATATTCAATATAGTTGACACATTTATCAACGCAAAACCGAAACTTTGAACTTTGACATTTTACTTCTGTGCAAATTTTTTCATATTTTATAAGATGTACGTTAGCCTTAAGAGTTATTTTTTGAGAAATGTCCCCGAGAGGTGCCCCGTGTTGGTTTGGGCTTCTTTGCAGAAGACCATCTGCCTTCCTGCCAGGCAGCTCTTAAAAGGCGAGCATAGGTTTACCGTCACTAGCACCGTGACAACTGACTAGGTAGTAGAATTTCGCAGCGACTCGCCGACTTACTTATTCCAGCCGCCGTAACGTCATGACGTGTTCCGGTTCGGAGGGTAAGGTAGCCGGTAAACTTACTTTTGCTCGAGGCGTAAGATCCCGGCCTCAGGTCGGAAACCCACCATTACCGCCTTTGGTGTCTCTAGGCGGCGGGAATTTTTTACCATAAGGAAATCCGTCTGCCTGTTTGCCTTCCAATATCATAAAGAAAAAAAAACATATTCTTCGAACTCTCTTAATGGATTCGTTTGAAGACTATTACTAATATACTTTGTAATATGCAAAAAATACCTTATAATCAAAATCTTCAGGGGCCAAAGTGAAATTGGTCAGATAAGTATCGTCTACTGGAAAGTCGTTGTATGCATAAGGATGTGTTGAAAAATCACAGCCCCCTATAGGAACCCGCAACATATTGTATTCTATCCCTTGCTCGCTGAAGTATGAGCTGCAACAATTGTTAAAAATAAAGTTTTAGAAACCTAGATAATGTTATAGCTGCTTAAAGAAGTTCTGGAAAGACATAACGTAATTTTCAAGCATTTTGTGCAATAAAATATAAATTTGAAAAAGTAAAGTAAAGTTAATCATTTATGATACCCTGACCACTACATGGTTGGCGATCGAAAAGAAAGAGGTTTATATTTGAAAGCGAAGAAAACCAAAGTGATTGTGTTAGAAAGAGAGGTAAAAATAACAGAAGTTAAAGTTTCAGTTGATAATGTAGTACTGGAAAAATTTAATCTAATTTTATGTCTTGGCTGCGTTTTTATTAGCAAAAGAAGGTTAGCACACTACAGGTGTTTATATATGGAATAGATAATGTAAATGGAGCGTTGGATAAGATATTACAAACTGAAAAAACTGAATCAGAGCTCAAGACTTGCCATTAAATTAGTATGTAAGCGGTTGAAATAATAGGACTTTGGGAAGTCTTTGGTGTAATGTCCGTCGATCGTATTTACAATATTGCAATCCAAGAAAACTGGGAGTGAAAGAAAGCGTTGGTGTAAAAACGAGAATGGTTCATTGCTTTGGTCATGTAGAAGGAATGACAGATGAAACATTAACAAGACAGTTATACAATACGAAAAGGAATGGAAACAGAAATCCGGGAAGAACTAGGTTCATATTGCACGATCAAATCACTCGTGAATGACGCGAAGATGATGTGAAGAGTTTCTGAAGCCGTTCATGTTTGTATCAAAAGAGTAATCAAAGTTAGACAGGTGTACAGGGATTGCGATAATATAATCAAGAGGTATGTTCAATCGGCATCATATTTTAACATAGATGATATACATATCTATTTTCTTAGAATTTTATTTTTTTTGTATCAGTAAATCTGTGTTACTACATCTTCAGAACGTATTTAAGATCAGGATCATTTATGCCCTTTGTTTTCACGCCAACCGTTTTTTTTTGCGCTTATTCGAATCGCCACTATATCTTCCGTATTTGTGCCTTTTGCTTCTTAAATCTAATCAGCGACTCACCTAGGGATGACTGATGCCCGGTTCCTATAATCAACGAATCGTAATCCGTCAGCTAAACCATTCGTAGTTTGTTCAAAAGTAACGGAGCGTTACCAATATTTACAAAAAATGTTTAGAATCAATAGTCGGAAACGAGCAACCGTTGTTAGTAATCTTACTAAGCGTACAAAATACTACCATCCGTAATCTAAACGACTCGCTTTTGAATATAGGAACCGGGCATGAGTCATCCGGCTCGTCTTAGCCATTCAAAAACTTTCTTAGTAAATTTATAAATGTTATAAAACAACAGATTTTGGCAAACAAAAATAAGCAGCAGAACTCATTTTGAGTATCATCAGAATTTTTGCCAGTGTGAAGTGAAGAAGTATAGTCCCAACCACGATTACCGCGAAACCTACTACACCAATCGTGACGAAATTTGACTGGCAGATACATAAGTACTCTTACATATCTTCACACCAAGTCCCTTACGGGGTAGGCAGAGAGTATCGAGTGCCAGACCTCACGATCCTGACAAACCTGTCTTGCTTCCTTCACATTCATTACCCTTTTCATACAAACACGCCGGTTTCGGAGACTCTTGACACCACCCTCGGATAGTATCGGATTGATCTGATCGTGAAATGTCAGCCTTGGTCTCCCCGGGTACCTACATCCATCCATATTCGCATTGTATAACAGCTTTGTCAATCTTTCATCTGTCATTCTTTCCACATGACTGAACCAGGCATTATGTACCACTACTATTAGTTATGGTTATTAGTTATGGTTTAAGTACTCTTTATTTCGATAATGGTTATAGGATACTTTTTTCACGATAATTCAAGAGGTTCCCGTAGGAGAGGAAGTATAAGAAAAATGTGAAGTTTGCTTTGATTCGTTAACATGCAGTTAGTTAGTTAGTAGTATATAAATTAAATTTTATATTTATTTTTATATTTATTTTATACTATTTTTATATTTATGGATTTATTGTCCTGTGAATTTTTGCAATTCATAAGTGTAATACAATTTCTAAATCACATTGCAGTTCAGAAATGCCAGGCGTAACAAGACCAACGTAAATTGCAAACCGGAATATACGGAAACGTTTGAACCGGTAGCCATACCAACTAAAACTATGAACGTGAATGTTTGTCGTTTTTGTTTGTCAAAATAGATAATTAAGAATTTAGCATGAAGTTGTTTAAAGAACAAACATTTTATTTGATATACTATACTTCCTATTAAAGATAAAAATTGTATGAAGATTCAACTATTCAAACACTTGACTATGATAAAATTTGGTATGGCGATAGTTTGAGACGTGAGAGAAAGCAAACAACTTTGAAAAATATTTCAAAGTAAAAGTTACACCCTAGACACCAGATTCTCATCTGCAACTTTTCGATCTTTGCTGACAAATGTTGTAACTATTTAAACTACCGAGTATTCACCTCCTGTAGTGAAATAAATAAAAGTTGATAAATTTTACCTGATGAGATGATCCTGTAGATCATCTGGAAGACTCTTCCAGTTGATTCCAGTTGCATCTGTCACTGCGCCCCCGAAACCTTCAATTGTTTGATATTTCTGACCTGAGTCCAAGCTCAACGTTACCGAAGTGCTGATTCCTACTAATGAATAAAGCTAAGTTTAACGTAATGCAATATGCGAAATTGCATGTCAAAAAAAGAGACGTGGTGGACCTATGGCATAAAGAGAAACGCACATATAGCCCTGTCAAATTGTTAATTTTAAAATAGCTGATAAATCTAAGAGCATGTCATGAAATAATCAGCAGCCAAATTGTTAAGTCTTTAAATGATGGTTAAGGAGGGGGCCCGGAAATAGAGTCAGTAGAGGACCAAACACGTGCTAATTATCTCATTGTTAGGGAAACTGGGGACCGTGCAAAGTGCGAAGCAAAGAAAAGAATAAAATGGGAAGATAAAACCTGTAAAATTACTCTTAAATCGCGATTCCGTACAATATTGGAAATTGGAATCGGGTTTATGTCATTTTGTACTCTTGAACACAATACTAGCTAATCATAAGCACTCAGTTCCAAAAAATTCGATAAATCCTGTAAATTTCATTATTACTTTTTCTGACTATCTTTACCGATTTTGTTTTTACTAATAGTTTGAATTGACATTGATTAGCACCATAATAAAGAAGATCTTTTTATTCAGTTTAGGATTAGATCCTGTGAATTAAAAAGATTATGAGTTATGTTGAAGGACCGACAGATTGCGCGAATACTGGCGGTGTACGGTCATCGTGCTCTTGTTTGCCAAACAAACAGTTAGAAGTAGAATGCAAGGGATGCTCAATGGAATGTTATGGCGGTTGAATAATAGTGAAGTGGACTAAAGGTTTTCTGTGACTTTGTGGATCTCAAATTAACATTTAATAGGGTTGTAAATAAGGAACTTTGGGATATTTTGCCGTATAATGGGATAGACAAATCCTTGCTGCTTACTGTGCAATATATATTTAGATTATAAAGCATGTGTGCGTGCTGAAACGGCAAGGCTTGATAGTAACATTGGCGTCAAACAGGGATGTGTGTTGTCAGAACGCTTATTTATCTTGTATTCGGACAAATGCCTTCAATGGTTAAGATCTATAAATGTATAATATATGGGTCTATATGTAATGCATGGGGATCGTCACGGTTATGGAAGATGATTGTAAAAAAGAGGATTTCATTTGAATGTCAAGTAAAAGCAAGAGTTGGGTATGTCAGAAAAAGTATGAGAGTAGGATAAATGCGGCCGATATAAGAATGCCATGAAAAAGTTGTGTTGTATCGCTCCCTGACCGTAGTCGTATAAGACGTATAAGATCCGAGTAAGAACGGGATTGAAAGAAATGTGACGTGTCGATGTTAAAATGAGAAAGGGCATTCTCCACTGTTTCGGTCATGTGGAAAGAATGACAGATGAAAGTGTGACTAAGGAGAAATACTATCCCATCAAAAACATCCTATAAAAAACCCAAGTCTCGCAGCTCAGTCTTTCTACCGTCAAAAGTTGTGAGATCCATGTAATACCAAGTCGGTTAATCTATTTAGTGTCTACTTGAAGGACCTTCTGTCTTAAGTTATTACATAAGTTATTATCATGCCAATATTAAAAATATTTAACGTTTTAAACAAATAGATCGACTTGGACATCGCATGAAAACAAAATGAATATTACAATATTATATTAGATTCTTTAGTCTCTCGCGCCTAACGCGATTGAAACTCTCGTTCCTGTTGGTCGCTGGCCCGTCGTGCAGTGTAGTGTGATACATACTAATAATCAAATCAAGCGATGTCCAAGTCGATCTATTTGTTTAAAACGTTAAATATTTTTAATATTGGCATGATAATAACTTATGTAATAACTTAAGACAGAAGGTCCTTCAAGTAGACACTAAATAGATTAACCGACTTGGTATTACATGGATCTCACAACTTTTGACGGTAGAAAGACTGAGCTGCGAGACTTGGGTTTTTTATAGGATGTTTTTGATGGGATCTCACTTCTTTTTGTAGAGCCTTTCTTTTTGATACCATCTACTTCTAACGAATTTTGTTAAAGGTCTTATGATATTTTCTTATTTTTATATGTAGTCTTCCTCTTTTTCTTTTCCGGTACTACTTCTTGAGCTTCAGCCACAGTTTTTCTCAAAGCCCACTCCCTGTCTCTATGGGCTTTTTTCGGAGGCTTTGATGTCTCAATTTTTGACAAGTCTGGACGGTAAATACTTCTTAATCTGTTGTATTCACAAATTGATGATTCCTGCGCTTTAATACTTCCAAAGTCGACATTAATGAGATGTAAACCGCCCAGACTTGTAACTCTCGAAAGTGCCACGTAAGCTTGACCGGATGTGAACACTGGTACCTATCTACACCTATTAAATTTATAACCACCACCAACCACCAACTGCATAAATAACTTTGTAATCCCTCCCATATATTTATATGGGATTACAAAGTTATTGATGCAGTTGGTGTATTTGGAAAACTGGACCGAAATTACAAAATATTTAAGTTTTCCCATGATTAAGACACTAAACTCTATATGTATTCCAAATATGAAGCTTCTAAGTCTGCTAGAAGTGCCTTGGACTTTTGATGATCGGTGAGTCAGTGAGTGACAAAATTTAGAAACTTTAACAAGTTGTCATTCTTAAACTACTGGTTCAAATGGACTGAAATTTTAAATATTCCGTGTTTATACAATGCCGGATTAGTTACTGAAGATTCAGGTTTCTTGCTTTATCCACAACCGAATTATAGGGGGTCGAAAAAGGCCCGAATTGCTTCGAGAAAATGATGGTACGGCCGTGCCGCTTTTTTTTTGCTCGACTTGGCGGGGGCACTCCCGTGCCCCCAGATGAGAATATGGATGGATGATGGAAACCTACGTTGATATTCCACTATCGCTCAAATTTTCATTCAAATTTCATCGTCAAAAGTTTCAGTTTCTGTTTGTAAGAAAAGGGTAATGAATATGGAGAAATCGAGGCAGATCTGCAGAAGATTTCGCACTTAATAATCTCTGCATACCTCGTAGGGGACATGGGGTGAATATATTTAAGGGAATTAAAGGGAATTAAAAATGAGTAAACGAATCTAGATTCAAAGGATTTTTTCTCAAAACCTATATTTATTATTATTAACTATCCGGGGTAACAAATATTTTTTATTATGAATTAATTTTGAGATCCATAGACAATTTTAATAGGTTGTTGGGATTAATAAACGATTTTGATTTTTAAATTGTTAACTTCATAGCTTACCATTTCTTTGCCAGGATCCAGTCGTTTTTTGGAATCTTAATCCACTCTGAAAATAATTAAATTTATTTTTAAAATATCTATAGTTATACCTAAATACACTAACACTAAAACTGACTCCAATAATTTCATTAGCACGTTGTGATTTGATTATTTTTAAAGGATGTTATTTAGGACGTACAGCTCTGTCATATTCTTGAAATTTGCCTGATGGGAAGCTTAGCTCATCTAGAAGAAACCTCTTCACTCTTACATTAAATACTTCCAAATTATACTGTTATATACAAAATATACAAAAAATACTTGATCAGAGAATTCCAGTCCTTTGCGCTTCTAAAAACAAATGAACTGGCAAATCTCTGCACTTGTGTGTTTAATATAGACCATATTATAAGCATGATAGCTAGCTTCGCGACACATTCACACATTCACTTTGTACTTTGTTGTCCTTATTTTAATCACGTAGTTAGGGCCTGGTGACCTGTGTTACAGGAACCTAATGTAGGCACCAGTTTCTCAAAAACGGGTAATTGAAGGCGTAATTTTATATTTGTAAAATTTTTTGTATACCAAATTGCGACGAGTTAAATAAATAAATCAAATTTTACATTACGGTGTAAGAATAGAGACGGTTTGATGAAACGATGCAGACCCTGTGTGCATTCTCCGAAGTGTACTCGGTTGAAGATTGAAAGACTTGTAAATCTGCGACGAAGTTTAGGATTAATTCTAAGTAATGTGAGGTCACAAGTCTGGAGTCTGCGATTAGCCGTTTTGCACGTCGATTTCAAAGCAGCAAGTTGGTAGGAGGCAGATCCAGCCCATTGCAGGTTTTAGTTAGTTTGCTCTTTATCTTAATTCACTGGTAGGTATGAATTTCAATTTATGGGTTTTCTGGATCATTTCAGATTTACGGTCTGCTTTAACCCATAAAAGAAATATGGATAAATATTATGTACTTCAAAGTTATAGTCAAACATATTCTTGCAGTATTTACCCGCTACCGTGACTAGTATTTCAATTAAAAGAAGTGTGTGTGTCAGCTACGACGCACCATTGGAGTTTACTCCTACAGCAGATTTAGTTATATTAATTCTTCTTAAATAAGTATCATCGCAGACATTAGAAGTGTGATCCAAATAGTCAGTATTTTGATAGATAGCGGCTCCTCCTCGACTGAGACTACGAAGTATCGCGCAGGAGGAGATCCCGAGAATGAGATACGCTGTGTAATGTATTCTATATCATTATTTTACACGTTTAATCCTACAGATATATATGTTTATCCCTTTCTACGTAACGCCTCAACTTTTCATGTTACACTTGATTTTACTCCTCATAAAATTTCCGTATAAATCAAACCGGGCCTTATAGATCAAATCGTTTCTTAAGGAGTAAACTCCAATAAACTCCAAAAAAACCTACTTGGTAAAAGTGGTACATCACCGCGCCGTTACCGGTAGCTACGCGAATTATGTATTTGCACCATTTTTGTGTTGTGAATTTTGATCTACATCTAAGGTTGTGGCCCCGTAGGAGTTGTGGTAGAATAGACAAACCTACACAACCCTCATTAGAGAGGGTTAAGAATATCATGGGGTTTTGAATTTCCTCTTGAACAATAATGCGTACTTATCAACGATGTGTACTAAAAAATGACAAAGCAGGACTGGCTTCGCTTGGATACAAAAAACTCAAATTAAAAACAGTGGGAATCCTTGAAGGAGGCCTTTTTTAAGTATAGACTTAAAACTATCTCTAGCTATATCAAGGTTAAACTCTTCAAAACTAAAAACCTTCTAACTGAATGAACGAATTAACTCTTTATTGTACACAATTAAACTTTATACAAAGCAAGTACAATTAAATAACTGAACAGATCCAGTCAAGAAGAATGCTGCCCAATATTTTCCATTTTGAGCAATCAATTCATGTGTTTCTTCTAAACTTCATTGTAGCATAAAAGCACCTGACTTGCGCTTAATTCGCTCATCAGATGTGCGAATATAGTATGTAACATATAGATTATGTCTACTATTTTATCACGAGGTATGACATTCGTTGCCACCAGAACCAACCTTGAAACAATCTAAGGCCATGTGAAATAAACCAGCAACAGTTGAATTGATTTTAACGTAATAAATTTCTAGCCATGGTATCTTTCATTATTTGCAAAGCTTGTGTTTGAGGTAACGATAAAACTGAGTGGCGTCACATTTTTTATTTACACATACGTTCAATCGACGTCAAAAAGAAGTAAATTCATAAGTACCATTATTTTTTACCCGGTCCGTATTTCGTTTACAAATTGCATTATCTACCTCTCGCGTGGCAGTTCCTAAGAGGCTAACATATGTTGTTATCGTAAAGTTTTATTCAGCAGCTTGCTTGCGTAATGGTAGACAGGTATCTGATAAGATCCTACATATTTAGGCTTTTTAATTGCCTATTCGGTCGAAATTAAAGGTAGCCGTCCTTCCCGGCTTTTGTTTGGCTTTTTATATTTTGGAATTCGTGCGACTCGAGACTACTTAATTAGATTGATTAATAATAAAGCAGGGAACAAGACTAATTTTACATATATTTAATTAAAATTTTAGAAGATTTATGATTTCATTAAAAAAACCTTACATTATTATTTTCTGACAATGAGGCATAAAATAATTTTCAATACAGGGTGCCCGGCCTTTTTACCTAAATGATAGAAGACCAAACTCACAGACGACTCGGCAATTAGATACAGCGACCTGGCAAACCTGGCTCGGATTGATAAACATTATTTCACGTAGTACTACTACATATTCTGTACTACTTTCGTATGGCTCTGGGGCCCTACCATGAACGCTTATAGCAGTATTATTTCCATCTTGCTAAATGACCGCCTTTATAAGCAACTTTATGGTATACGTCATAAGGTTGTCTTTTTCCGATGACAATAAGTATTATTGAAATAATACTGTTTTAAGAGCTTATGGTAACCCCCCTGTATGTTCTGTGTGTAGAAGTATTATAACATAGTCTGTGTCACCGCCATAACGTCACTTCGAGCCATTGTCGTGTTCTTTGTTAGACAGTAAGTTTGCCTTCTAACTTTCATACCATTCCATATTATAATATTCCACTCAGAAGATAGCGACGCATTAGTGACATCTATGGTGTCTTTTGGCAACTTTGTGCCTTATTATCAGGAGTATGGTCTTGTTCGCTTTTACATGGTCAAATTTCGATTAAAAAGTAAAATTACTAACTTTAGAGGAGGTGTAGTAGACAAAGGTGTCATCGGTGGGGGGTTCTCTGATGATATCGTCGCAGTAAGTGGAGTTGCAGACGCAGACCACCGACTGCCCCGGCATTGGCCTTGCTGCACATGGTTTGTCTGGAAAGCACATATAACTTCTACTAATTTTAAAGAAAGAAAAAAATTCGCCCAAGGCAGGAATTGAACCCGTAGTCTTGCGTCTCAAGCCGACGAATGCTCTAACCATTTGAGCAACTGAGTATCGAAATTTTTAATTCTTTTCTTTACGGTTAATGTTATGTTTTATAGATACACAGTTCTGAGTACTTACTAAATGAGTTCATCACATTTTTCAACAGATTTTTAAAGTTTTTGAAGTTATACTTCTTTTGGCACGTTAGGAAAAAATGATGAGGGTAAATTCTTAAGATGCGCGCGCACACCGTCACGAAAAACCGACATGATGAAGTTAGCTATAGACAAAAAAGGTACCTTAAATATTTAATAAACTTTATTTAACTAAATAATGCATTATAAAAAAACTTTTAATGTATTAAATACCTTTTTTCTATGGTTAGTGTCATTTGTCTACAAATGTAAAATAAGGCAAAAGATATTTTTTTTAAAAATACTTTTATTTTATTACGCCGAAGAAGTATAACTTCTAACGCGTGTACATAAGTACACACACTTTTTTTATATGTTTCTTACGCGATAACTTTGTCACTAAAGAACTGATATTGGTGGTTCTTTCTTGATAATGGTCAAGGTGGAACCATATTAATTATATCATCATCCGACTAATAGTTTTTGAGTTAAAATTAATTATGTTTGAATATTCATCTATGTTGACCACATTTTCATTAAGAAAATAGCGACATTGAACAGAGACGTAGTAATAAAAATAACTGGGGACGAGTTTTCGCAGGTTTACTGCGTTTAAATTATTTAATTGTCTTTAGATTAGGTAAAAGAAGCACATTTCTATTTAAAATTTGTTATCTCTTGTCCTTTCTGTTATTTTTTTCATTGAATTACTTTTCGGCACTAGCCTTAGCATTTGCCATTAGACCAATTGAAATTTCCATCAAGATATTCTATTAAACAAAATTGGTTTTATGTATTCAAAATTAGTCATAAGTCGTTAAAAATGTTTCATGTAAGGGTCTTAAGTAAAGCGGTGGTCTTGTTACTGTACCTCATTTAATGAGATTTGGCGGCAATGAAGAAATACACGATACACAAATTTCTTCATAATTGTTTCATTTGTACACTTTCAGTGAAGAAAATTGTACAAAAAGACACCAACATACGATAATTTTAATCGGTATAAACACGAAATTCAAAAATTACGAACAAACTACGACCTTCTTTGCTCTCGATGGCGCCAAACTCTTGTCTGTTTTTTTTTACATTTGACGTCGAAATTTAACTTTATATTTAAACTCGAAAGAAACTTATCCCTTATCTAAAAAAAACAATGCAGGTATCGCTACTGAGAATATGCTATGATAATACCGATAACATTTTTTTATATTAAAAATTAATGTCAAAATTTCAAAAAAAAAATTGTTTTTTTTACGGAAGTTCTTTTTATACTTTTTTATTAGTAATAATAATATTTTAGTTGTAAATATAAATATGCATGCCTTTTTATCAAATTAATTTGTAAGGTAAAATTTTGTTTTAGTGCTTAAATTTTCCTTAATTATCTAAATACCATGACGATAAACTTTAATTCTATCCGGAATTCATTTGTGTTTACGTTTATCATTTTCCAACTAGTACAATACACTATGTTCGATTTAATATAGGTTAAATTAATTGTCATAGAATTAAATGTAAAAAAAAAATATTATAAAAATCAAACCAAAAAAATACTTAACGCCGACGAAAATGTGGAACAAAAAAACTCACCTCCATGAATTTCAATTAAAAGTGCAAAAATGCACACAGTTGACACAAGTAATTTCATAATTACAGTATTTATATGAATTATACAGTAGAAACGGCTCGTTCAGCACGCCGAGCGGCGTGAGGCCAATAAATTACCGAATTATGTTACTGAATTATAAACTATACTATTACTGAATATTTTATTACTGAATACGGCTCAGAGCTGTCTTTAATGTTATCTGGACGATATTGTCATGAAGACAGAACAGGTAAGTAAGTTTTCAGATATTTTAATGTTCGCGAAATAAAAATTTTGCAAACAAGTGCTGTGATAGGTTAAAGCGTGATCTAATCAGACAATTAACCCTTCCTCTTTCCGCGGTGGTATAGGTATGTTAATTGGATAAACGAAAAGTTTGCGCTGACTTGGCGTTATGAAGAGAAAACTCAGAGGGCATGCATGGGTAGTTCCATTGAAAGGTTAATATTATCAGAGATTAGTAAATATAATGCCTTTGGTAACACTTTACAAAAAATATGTTACTTTATTTGTAGCACTGATCTCGTGCTTGGATTTTATTTTCACAATTTTCAAAGAAAAACTTCATGTCGGATAGACTTTGAACCTGACGAATGCAGTAATCATGGGTCTAAAGAATATTTTACACAGACTTGAACAGTTACGGGCCTAATTGTAGATTAAATCGTTAAGGCATTAAAATTAAACCATGTAACTAAAACCTTCGGTAGTTTTAAAGAAAAAAAATGCTTATATGTATTGAGCATTCATCATCTAAACACTAAGAGGTGCAGATTCAAATGCTGTGTGTAATCCTTCTTAGAGAAAATTTTATAATAATAATCAATTTACATAAATATCAAAATTTTGCTTACCACAATTAGTAGAGCACCGTTACATTTACTTCGGAAACCAGGGTCTTATCTAGTATTACGAACAAACTACGACGGTCTAATTATTCTTTATGACACCTTTTGAAACGTTTTTTTTTAATGTATAAAGTCCTTCCAAAATCGGTTTTCAAATTTTTAATCAGTGCTCAGTAATCTGATACAATATATCCACACAAAAAGTGACTCAAATGACTTTTGGTTTTCAAAATATATCGACTATAGTTTTTTGTATCTTATTCAGCCAATAATAAACGGATATTGATGGTATTTTTCTCCAAAGGTAGTTCATAATTTCGAGGCGGTCTCATATTCATTTTAATAAGATACGATTAGGTTTTTTTTAAACTGTACTTTAAACCATACATTTTTATTTATCTTTACAACATTATTAGCAATGTCGTCGTTAAGATAGACGAAAATTTAGGCATTATTTATTGTAACCAGAGATAAGTACATATAACATATTATAGTCTTTGGTATAACTCAAAAGTTCTAGTAGAGTGGTGATGAATATATTCTATATTTTATAGGTCCATCTAGGAATCTCCCTACCAGAGTTTTGTTTAGAAGGTTAAGTGCTAATATACAACAGGGTTTGACCAGGTGCCCTGAGGTGGCACGTTCATAACATCATGTAAGACCCCGATGCCACTTAGCCCTCGGCACGGCGTCACCTTGACTTGGGTGTTTGGAAGAATGCGCCACTTATTTCAGCTTATAGCTTACTTGTGCCTGACGAAACACAGTTCCTAATTTGATTTAGGACTTCTCCTTCTCCTAGACAGATTACACACCAAAACTGGTAACACCTATGCCACCAAATCACAAAAATCAAAGTGAATCAATCGAGGTTTAGGCTATAAAGATTATCAAACCTGCGTTTTTATTCTCTGCAAACTTTTTCACTTTAGGAAAACATTTTAATAGTGCACCATATTGGATTTAAAGTGACGTCACATTATCTTTTTATTAATTTCAGTAGGCCCTTTCATTTGATACTCATATATCCCTTTCTACTCATGTGCTCATATTGTAGAAGTTCATTAAAAATAACTGTTCTGCCATTTTGGATGGTTCGCAATATTGGGTTTAAAATGACGTCACATTATTTTTCGAGCTGCTCTCAACGAGTCCATAGTCCATATTGTAAAAGTGCATTAAAAATAACTATTCCGCCATCTAGGATGCTCTGCCATATTGGATTTAAAATGACGTCACATTTCACATTATTAAATAAATTAGAAGCAAAACATTTTTTTAGAAAAAGGTTTTATTTAAACGCTTTCAAAAGAAGAAATTTAAAAAAAAATTAACATTAAACTTACAACGGCATAAGACACAACTTACATGATTATAAAAGGTTTTAGTTAACTTGCAATGTATGTACTCGTATGTTTGTTCGAGTGGAATATTTGAACTCAATTTTGACCTCTTTACTCACTCACTTTTGAATTCAACCGATTGAGTTGAAATTTTGTAAACACGTTTAGTTTGGATGACAATGCACGATAAGAATTAAGAGTGATGAAAGATTAAGAATGACGTCACATTATTTTTCGAGTTGCTTTCAACGAGTACCTTCATTTGATACCCATATTCTAGAAGTGCACTAAAAATAACTATTCCACCATCTCAGATGGTCCGCCATATACGATTAAGAATAACGTCAAGTATTTTATCGTGCATTGTCATCCAAATTAAACGTATATACAAAATTTCAGCTCAATCAGTTGAAGATATCTACTCCAAACTTGAGTTCAAAGATTCCACCTGAACAAACGTACTTACATACATTGCAAATAAAATAAAAGATTTTAAAATAAACAGTTGTTAGTATTTTAGAGTTTTCATTTATTTTGAAAAACTAGATTTATTTTTAACGACTAAAAAAGGAGAATGTTCTCAATTCGACTGTATTTTTTTTTAACCCTCGACGCAAAACGAGGGGTGTTTTTAGTTTGACTTGTGTAAAGTGTTTGTGTGTCCGTCTGTAGCATCGTAGCTCTCTTTAGCATATGGACGGATTTTAAGGCCCCATACTCAGTCAGCCAGAAGAGCCAATCACCGCACTCCCCCGTTCCATTTTTACTATGAACAATGGCGCTCTAAAGAAAACGTCTGAAAAGACAAATCACTATTTTTGACATTATAAAAGTAATTTGAAAAAAAGTATAAAAACTGAAACACTTATCTTTTAGGTATAGTACTTATCTATGTTTATGTTAAATCTGGTATCGATATTTTCACAATTGAAGTAGACAGAAAGCACAAGCTTTCAAAAAAGGGTTAAATTTTTGATTTTTTTCTATCGAGCAAAGTGAAATGAATCGTGTTTTGGAAACACTAGTCTAGTAAAGCATATTAATCTTGTGTATTTTTGACATCAAGATCCATGATTGCTTTGTATGAAAAAAACCGTAAACTGCTGACGTATTTTAGCGTATATGGCCCCTTAATGAGGTTTTTTCATTTGACAGCTGCTAATATCGTAATAAAAATATGGTCCTTAGCTATGTTTTGCAGCTCATTCGGTGGCATCGGACTGAATATTAGACGCACTGTGGGAATTTATTTCATTTTTGAACATGTGTTACACAGTTAAAAGTTGAAAAACTAACGAGTTCTGGTACAGCTGAGCTAGTCTGATGATGGAGCTCGAAAATAGGAGACGTAACCCTGGAATGGCTACTGGTAAAACCATCGAGTTTGGACTTATTAGATTCGCATTGTTGTTAACAATGAGCTGATGAAACAACTAGGAATTGACTAATACATTATAATTTTAAAATTGCGATGTTAGATATATTTCGTAATCTTTGCAGCTCTTCTATAGCACATCAAAAAGATAGTTTATTGTAAATTTGAGTTAATTGTGTGTGTGTTTGTCTGGGGCATCGTAATTTTTATATTTTTTTATTTTATTTTATTAACCTCCGATGCAAAATGAGGTATTAATTTTCTTACCTCTCGAGGGAAAACGAAGGCTGTTATTAGTTTGACGCGTCTGTGTGTGTGTTTCTTTGTCACACCGGACCTGAACAAGGCAGTGCCAAACACTGTTCCTACCCTGCCATGTTGCAGAACAACACTGTACCACCACTGGTCATGTTGGTAAAGACCCACTTAACGTATAATGTCCTCTTACTAGCAGTTAGGGAGGTAAATGGTTTATTTTACACGAGGGCCCAAATCAAAAAACTGTATATGAATAAATGTCAACTTTGTTGTACCTCTGCTTACCTCTTCGTAGATAAAGCGTGCAGATACTTTTCATTACTGTTTTAAGAATACCATTTGAATTATTTTACTTACTGATTGTAAGAGAAGCAGTGCAAACATTTTTTTTAATTTTTATCAGGAAAGAGTCAGTTCAAAGTTCTCCGGACGAAAAGCAATCAAAGGATATCTAATTTTAAAAGGTAAAGTATATGTCTACTATAAACATCGTAAGAGTTTTATCTATTACTGAATAAAACAAAGTAAATGGTAGGTACTGTATACTTAATCATTTTCAGTTTGCCTAATAAAATACTTAATTCGAAGCTACAATAATTTATTATATGATATAATATACCATAAAGATTTTTTTGTGATAAAGAATAAAAAATCGATGATATTTTTTATGAGCTTGGTCAGAATTCATTAAATATTAAGCGGCTCCTAAATCGCTTTAATAATTATCTAGCGACGTAGGAGAAAAGGGGGAAATGGGAGTCACTTAAGCGATAATTAAAATAACGAAAAAAAATATTGTGCTATGTTTATCAAAATAATTTGCTTACATACTCTAACTAATTGTCTATCAGTCTCAATTTTATTTTTTTCATTTAGAATCATACTTTGGCAAAATTGAAGTTTTTAAAAAAAATATCATTTTGACCACCATTGCCCTAACATGTGGGTAATTGTAGTCAGCCTGTAAGACAATGAGGGTCAAGGTTCCAATTCTTATATTCAGCATCTGTCGCACATGTAGCCCTCAGGAGAATCCTATTATATGCAGTCTGTGTGGGCCCGCAGTCCGCAGGGTATGCATCGGTACCACATTTCGTTGTTACGGCCAAATTCGGAGCAGATCAAACAAATGTTGCTAGACTCGTCTTCGTTGTCATCACATATATGAGTCTGACTAATATCAGTCTCAGTGGAAGAGTCGTATACTGCAAGGTACACGACTCTAGGCCTTGTTTACAGTTTTCTGTTGTGAAAGACGTTCCTAGCTTGCTAATGTTGCTCGTCCTTTTACAGTCTTAGCTGATTTCTTAATGGGATTTACTGACTCCCATTACCCGATAATAGGTTTTTCAATAAAAAAATCAAATTTAAGTAATAAGGTTAAATATTTACTATTTTTTTAATGATATGATTGTTACGTACTTTATACATGATGTAGTTAATAAGACAATCATAAAATTGCTTTGAAACAGTTACTTATTTTTTAATTTGTGCACACGTAAACTTATATCAAAAACGCGGAAAAACGTGTCGCGATCTTCTCTCGTGAACCTGACGAGCGATCTGAATGACCCTGCGGTGGCGGCTATATTGGCTATTTTCGCCACTGTATGTGTTTCGACGGGTTTTTGTTTTCTAGATATGGTAGTGACCACCATTGCCCGCTGACTCCCATCGCCCGATTCTCCCCTACGTACTTTACCTTTTTTTCACTCATAGCAAACGACACAAACCCTTTTCTGAAAATTACCAATGTACATATATGCTAGGTTCATAGATTTGTATCTATGGATCTATTTGATGCTATAGACCGACCACGTGAATATTTTTTTACGTAAGGAAAACCTCATGAAATCCCGCCACTTTCGGCGGAAGGGTCGGGCTCTTACCGACTAAAACTTCACGGTGTCCTCCCCTTCGCCAGGTACCGGGGCTATGGGGACGCTTTCGCACACTACCACTGCCCGGCGGCACTGAATCTCCCGATCCCCGTTCGGCAGCCCCACTCAATAAGGGGCCGCATATCGTCTGAAGTGGTGCAAGGAGACACGGCGTGCACCACTTAGGGGTTCCAGTGGCGACGGGTGCCCCCGTACCTGCCGCAACCCCATCTCGACCGGGCGGGCTAGATGGAAAACCCGCCACCCTTCTCTGCGGGTCGTACTGCCGCCATCCCACTAGGGCCAAGTGGCTCACCATGCTGTTTCCGCTCCTCGTGTCCCCTGTTGGACAGAGAGAGGTACAGAGGAGCGCCCTCCCTGAATCGAATTGGTTTGACCGGGGCCCCGGCTCGACCCCAGTTACTTAGCCCACCCGCCACGACAAGGCTCCGACGCTAACATACCGGCCTAAGGTTGGCAACGCACCATTTCCAAATTGGTTCTTAGCATCAGGAAATCAGTCTGATTCTAATCCTGCTCCTTCCAATATCATAAAAAAAGATAGCATTCCGTATCATATTTTATATTGAATATACTTACAGGTAAAGCATAAAATAAATCCTACTAATATTAAAAATGCGAAAGTTTTTGAGAATGGATGGATGTTTTCTCTTTCACGTACAAACTGCTGAACGGATTGAGATAAATCTTTATATGAATATAGTGTATATATCAGAATAACATATAAGCTACAATTTTTAAAAATAGTATAAATATAATAATACGCGCAAAGCCGCAAGTAAAAGCTAGTAAAATTATAAGCAAAAGTTCACGTTTTAATTTTACCACAGAATAAGTAGTAGCACTAGGTAAAGAAGACGCACTAATAAAAAACGCAAGTAAACTTAAATGTAGCATGAAAATTTGTAGCAAAGTTTTATATGACGCTGAGCGAGTTGACCTGATTTATAAACTTATTCTTAATTAAAACTTGGTTAAAGGAAAATGTAGTGAGTGAGCTAAGATTGTACTAGTGGTTTAGATGTAAGATTTTTCAAGCGATACGTCAACTAAATCTTCGCCAACTGCAGAGTGAAACTACGTTGAATTTACGTAGGCAATCTATATAATACCGGATTATATACTATATATCTTGCTGATAACATAATATCATTGTTTAGGGCCGCTTGCATGTTCCTGGTTTAAATTTAATGATAAGTTAAACGGTCGATTACAAAATGAGCTTACCCTTGTTATAAGCTAACTCAAGTTAACTATTTAACCCGGGAATGTGTGTGGCACTTAAAAAGCGTCTTAAGTTCTTCAAATGTATACCAAAGAAATATAAATAAAAATAGAAATACTTAAATACATACCAGAATAAATTTAATAAACACCCAGACCCGGAAATGCAGACATGTAAATGTTCATCACACAAATGCCTGCCCCCGTCGAATCGAACCCGAGCCTCGCGGTTGGTCGCTGTAGTTAGGCGTGTTCGCTAGCCACTCGATCAACGAGGCGGTAGGTTAGTCCATATGTCCATCCCGCCAAGGGTTCAAGCCTTGCAAGCCTTGTCGTGGCGGTGGGACTAAGTAACCGGGGTCGAGGTGGGGCCTCGGCCAAACCAATTGGACCAGGGAGGCCGCTACTCAGTACTCCTCTCTACCCAACAGGGGACACGAGGAGCGGAAACAGAGTGGTGGCCCCAGTGGGATGGCGGTAGTACGGCCCGCAGAGATTTTGGACAGAAGGAGTGGTTTTTAAATGCATTTAATGTATTACCAATGATATGAAACGTTGCTGTATATCCGAAACTCGACTCGACTCGAATTCGCTTTTGTGACCCGTTTTGTCTACTCGACGTCATTGAATTTAGTCAGAGGTTTAAAAAATAAGGGGTTTTCTGCAACATAAGAAAGCTCTGTATTTTTTTTTATTGTACATTTTGGCACATTTCGTCGACGATAATCTGCAAGCAACCAAATGTCGTGAAATAATAAGGTGGAACTTGTATATTATACGTTTAGGGATTGGAAGGTTCCGTAAAGTCACTACAAATTTCACTGTGCGTTCGTTAGTAGGTACTTAAAAGTCTTTATTCACAAGATGATCTTTTGGTCTTCGTGGGGCAAGCTAATAACTCCTAAAACAGCCATGTTGTCGCTTCTATCGTATCAATTATCTTTTTCTTATTTGACTTCAAAAAAATAAATTTTTTGACAATTTTAATATTGAAGTAATTTTAATAAAACTACAATAATTTTCTCAGGGATGAAAATTATTGTAGTTCTAGCTAAATAAACTAAGGCAAATTCTTATTGAATATGAACTTATACATTACATTGTCGGCATTGCATAAAGGAGATAGTCCATTTTATATTTTCTTGCGTTAGAGCTAGCTAATTTGTGAAAATCATAAAAAATGTGTTATATTATGGTTTGGTTTGTATATAGCTCGACGAAATGGAACCTAATGCCACAAATCAACTGGATGGTATCGCAGTTCACTTTTATCAAGATACCATTGTGCCTGGGGCAATATTATGCCTGGGCCTTAGAAACATATCCGGACAAATACGTGATAAACACTGAAGCCAGCATAGGTATGTATCTACAAGCCCAGTACCAAAGCTAATCCAATTTCTTCTAAAAGACATAGGAAATAAGTAAATAGATCTACAGATAATAAGAGATACCGCTAGAAACAGAATATTTGAAAACAGATAAGTCTGGTGCACCGCTATCTTATGACCGGAATCTAAAGCGAAGTGTGCAAATTTACCAGCAACTTTTCCCTCCACTAGGAAAGGTGGCAGGAATAAGTAAGGCATTGTACAAATCCGATATAGCTGCTACACAACTAGTGAATTATATTAAAAAACCTTAACATTAAAATTATATTCTAATCGGAGAGGTAACTTGCGCATTAAACATATTAATTATCACATAAGGTCCAACGTGCCATAGATATCGTCACATTAATCACATTTATGATCAATGAGCTTGCAGTTTTTTGACACTAAGTAGCTGTCGTCAAGTCGTTTGTCTACATTTTGATAACTCTCCAAAGAAATAAAGAGAAATAGCTGTAATTATTTTAATATACCCTTCCATACTTTAATACAAATGTCAGCTATTGTTAAGGAGTAAGACAATAAACAAGCAATGAACTCCAGATGGCAAGAATCAGCTGTGGCCCATACCCACAATAGATGTCACAGATTCGCCAGGGGGTTGATTGCGGTTCTTTTTTGAAGATCACTTAGTAAAGTTTACATCAAATTGCTAAAAAAAAAATTAAATTTAGAAATGATGTCATGAATTCGTTTGCCATCGAGTGGACACTGAAAGTCACTTTCAAACATTTTTTCTGAAAAATAGTTTGAAAGTGAATCAAGCATCGATAAAGACGTCAAAAACTTTTTCAAGGCCATAATAAAATATTAGACATGATCACTAATCGATCATTGATTAGTAATGATCACTTAATACGCAATGTCAATTGAGTTTTTCAGTAGACATAAATTAATGTCAATGTACATCTATCTAGAGTTGGCCATTGAAATACGCAATCAGCCTCCCGTTCGTCGTCGTCGTTCTGCATCAATATTTTTTATGGACTACATTACCTTATATATTATTTATGTATGCAAAAAATAGAAGTCTACTTACGTATAAGATATCTTCAATGTATGTCGCAGCATTGGCCCATACTCCAAACACAGATCCATTTTCATTTGTTTTTATACCTTCAATCAACATTAGTATACCTATAAGTAAGTGGTATATTAAACAATAAGGCGCCGGGTAAAGACGGAATCACCACCGAGCTTCTGAAAGCGGGTGGAATACCAGTACTTAGAGTCCTTCAGAAGCTCTTCAATTCCGTATTGCTCGGAGGTACTACGCCAGAAGCATGGAACAGAAGCGTGGTGGTACTTTTCTTTAAAAAGGGCGATAAGACCCTTCTGAAGAATTACAGGCCCATCTCGCTTCTGAGCCATGTTTATAAGCTGTTTTCGAGGGTCATCACGAATCGTCTCGAGCGCAGGTTTGATGACTTCCAGCCACCCGAACAAGCCGGATTCCGAAAAGGCTACAGTACCATAGACCACATACATACGCTGCGGCAAATTATACAGAAGACCGAGGAGTATAATTTGCCATTATGCTTGGCGTTTGTGGACTATGAGAAAGCCTTTGATTCGATCGAGACCTGGGCAGTGCTACAGTCTCTCCAGCGGTGCCACATTGACTATCGCTATGTCGAAGTGTTGAAGTGTTTGTACAACAACGCCACTATGTCCGTCCGAGTACAAGATCAGAGCACAGAGGCGATTCCATTGCAGAGAGGTGTAAGACAGGGAGACGTAATATCTCCTAAGCTCTTCACCAACGCAATGGAGGACGCTTTTAAGCTTCTGGAGTGGAAAGGAATGGGCATCAACATCAACGGTGAGTACATCACTCAGCTTCGATTTGCCGATGACATAGTCATAATGGCGGAATCGCTGGAAGACCTTAGTACAATGCTCGAAGACCTCAATCGTGTTTCCCGACAGGTGGGCCTTAAGATGAACATGGACAAGACGAAAATCATGCGGAATGTCCATGTAGCGCCCACCCCAGTGTCAGTTGGGAACGCGATCCTAGAAGTTGTCGACGAATATATATACCTAGGACAAACGGTCCAGTTAGGTAGGTCCAACTTCGAGAAAGAGGTGAATCGACGAATCCAACTCAGTTGGGCAGCGTTCGGGAAATTGCGTAGCGTCTTTTCGTCCGAAATTTTTCAGTATCTTAAAACAAAAGTCTAACCAGTGTGTGTTACCAGTGATGACCTACGGCACCGAGACGTGGTCTCTTACTGTGGGCCTGATAAACAAGCTCAAGGTTGCACAGCGAGTTATAGAGCGGGCTATGCTCGGGATTTCCCTGCGAGATCGATTCAGAAATGAGGAGATCCGCAGGCGAACGAAAGTCACCGACATAGCCCCGGCTGGCAAGCTGAAGTGGCAGTGGGCGGGGCACATAGCGCGGAGAACTGATGGCCGTTGGGGCAGAAAAGTTCTCGAGTGGAGACCACGTACCGGCAAGCGAAGCATAGGACGGCCACCCACGAGATGGACAGACGACCTTGTGAGGGTCGCGGGGTCTCGCTGGATGCAGGCCGCTTCCATCCGGTTGAAGTGGAAGTCAACGGGGGAGGCCTATGTTCAGCAGTGGACGTCCTATGGCTGAAATGATGATGATGATGATATTGTATTGTATGTATTATATATATTTAAAAAATGTATATCGCCTCTGGTCTAGCGGTCCGGGTGTTGGACTTGACTGCATGAGGTCCCGGGTTCGAATCCCGAGTGAGCCAACAAAAAGAAAATTGGATTTTTCCAATTTCTATTAAAAAAAATAGTGATCTTTATTGGAAATGTGCCCGGTTGGTGATAGGCTTGCCACCTATCACATCGTGGGACGTGGGACGCCTCTGCCTACCTACGGGGATATGGGCGTGAAGATACTTAAAAAATATATATAAAACAAACTATACTTATTACATTCTTTTAATACTAACACGGAAAAGCAAACAAGCAGATGATGTCCCTGATGGAAAGAATATACATACGTTATAGACTAAAGTGGCTATAGACGTTGATAAACTCATGCTAAAATAAGTTTACTCCATACCAAAACAGAACAATATCACTAAAATGAACAGGAGGCAGGAACAGATCAACTGTTATCACAATTCGAGTGGCTTGTTCCCAAAACTCTGCAAATCTAGACGTCTTCATGTAAGTGCTCAACGCCACTCTCCTCTTACAAACTGGTAACAGAGTAGTTGGCCGAAGTTTTTATTTTTTTAATGAAATTTCATATGTATGAATGAAATAAATATTGTAAAATGATTTTATAATTGATTGATACACATTTTTTATATAAAAAGTATGAGAGTCTCACATCTTTTAGAAGAAATTAGATTAGCTTTGGTACTGGGCTTGTAGATACATATCTATGCTGGCTTCAGTGTTTATCACGTATTTGTCCGGATATGTTTCTAAGGCCCAGGCATAATATTGCCCTAGGCACAATGGTATCTTGATAAAAATGAACTGCGATACCATCCAGTTGATTTGTGGCATTAGGTTCCATTTCGTCGAGCTATATACAAACCAAACCATAATATAACACATTTTTTATGATTTTCACAAATTAGCTAGCTCTAACGCAAGAAAATATAAAATGGACTATCTCCTTTATGCAATGCCGACAATGTAATGTATAAGTTCATATTCAATAAGAATTTGCCTTAGTTTATTTAGCTAGAACTACAATAATTTTCATCCCTGAGAAAATTATTGTAGTTTTATTAAAATTACTTCAATATTAAAATTGTCAAAAAATATATTTTTTGAAGTCAAATAAGAAAAAGATAATTGATACGATAGAAGCGACAACATGGCTGTTTTAGGAGTTATTAGCTTGCCCCACGAAGACCAAAAGATCATCTTGTGAATAAAGACTTTTAAGTACCTACTAACGAACGCACAGTGAAATTTGTAGTGACTTTACTGAACCTTCCAATCCCTAAACGTATAATATACAAGTTCCACCTTATTATTTCACGACATTTGGTTGCTTGCAGATTATCGTCGACGAAATGTGCCAAAATGTACAATAAAAAAAAATACAGAGCTATCTTATGTTGCAGAAAACCCCTTATTTTTTAAACCTCTGACTAAATTCAATGACGTCGAGTAGACAAAACGGGTCACAAAAGCGAATTTGAGTCGAGTCGAGTTTCGGATATACAGCAACGTTTCATATCATTGGTAATACATTAAATGCATTTAAAAACCACTCCTTCTGTCCAAAAACGTATGCTATACAAACGATAAGATTAAATAACATAGCTACTCAGATTTTTGGTGGCGATTATTAAGGAATATTTAAGACCAAATATTTCCATTAAAATCATTGGAATGAAGCTTGGTAGTAATTGAAAAACAGCAAGGGAATTAAAAAATACTAATACGTGATGGTTGGACTACATAAATTTGCTAATCGACCTGACAAACTTCGCATCGCTTGATATTAATAGCTAACCAACTGTTTATTTATTTATTTATTTAAACTTTATTGTACACAAATAAAAATTGTGAGTACAAAAGGCGAACTTAATGCTAAATGCATTCTCTCCCAGTCAACCTTTGGGCTAACAGAGATCAAGTATGTAGGTACCGAATAACCAAAACAGAATAATACAAATAAATTTGAATTTTAATACACATATAAAAAAAATATCCAGTAATATATAACTACATAGCATATTATATAAATTAAGAATAGAATAATTATAGATACAATGCATAAACATAAATAATATAAATAAAGTAGACAGCAAACAAAACAAGATTTCTGCCCATACATAATTATATATCAATATAAACATATATGTAATATAATAATATAATAAGATCTGATGAATTTATTTATATAAATTAAAGCATTTTTTCCTATTTCCCACCTGCCGAACTTCGTATCGCTTGACATGATTCGAAGTTCACCGGGTCGGCTAGTCCATACATATAAAAGTAAATCCTCATCTGGCGTGGTCATCGCGTCACGCTTGAACGGATAGACCAATTTTGGTATTATTTTTTTGCTGTATTAGTTATTGTCAGGAGAAAGATAATAAAAAGGGAAAACCCGTGAAAGTTACAGGGAAATTGGAAACAAAGCGCACTTCAATTTTGTCCATACAAACTGTTAGTAGCTGCTAATATCAAGTGATACGAATTTCGACAGGTCGGCTAGTATACTTATAGATTAGACACTGAATAAAATATCAGCGTGGCATAATACTTTTCAAAATACCTATACTTACCAGATTAAGCCACTGTGGGATGGTGGATCTCTGATCATCAACACCCAGCACCTGGACGTCGTGGGATACACACGTACTCATTGTAGGCCCCAAATTGTATTTTACCCATTTAGCCTGTAAAAAATCTTGCATCAAATTGTTTTATTATTCCGTGATATAACATTCATACAACTACGTTACCATTGGATTGAAACTACGGCCAACTACGTTATCATTGGATTGAAATAATAAGCACAAACATATCTTCACGCCAAGTCCCTAACGGGGTTGTCATAGAGTATCTAGTGACAAAACTCATAATCCTGACAAACCTGTCTGGTTCCCTTTACCTTGATAACCCTTTTCATACAAACACGCCAGTTTCCGAGACTCTTGACACCACCCTCGGATAATATCCAATTGATCTGATCGTGAAATATCAACCTTGGTCTCCCCGGTCAATAAAAGGAAATGGGGAAATCACAACTAAAAAAGATTAACTAAGACGGTAATCTAGGCAAGTTGTTCCAGAACTCTATTACGTAGTCTGACAACGCTATCGAAATTAATTCACCAATGGGTGATGAACTCGTCATATCTCAAGGGCAGAAACTTAATATGCTGCTTTTTATACAACGTCATATTAATCATATCTTGCAATCTAATAATCAAAAAGTATTTGTTCATTTTTACCATGACAGGTATGGTCCATCCCAAAGTCTGGAAAGGAGCGAGGTTATTGGCTCCATTTTGTGGTTCATTGGTCACCGTCACCCAGTATATAGGAATGCCTGCTTTTTCATAGTTTTGAATAAACCTGGAAATTACTAAAATTTTGAGTCATTGCCCACTCCCAATTTAGATTTTTTATTACTAGCTGTTCCGGCGAAATTCGTTCCGCCCGTTCAGTTTGTATGGAAAAAGTTAAAATGTCGTTTTTCCTAGTTTCCTCGCTTTTGTAAGAGATTAAATGTACCTCATGTCTTTCTTCCGGTTTTAAAGCTACTGACACTGCTTCGAGGGTAAGTCGCCTGTAGGTGTTCATGACCCCTAGGCTTTGCTTTACCGTACTGCCATGACCATCTATGATTTCAGCTGTCGCCTGCCTGCGACACCTCCGATAGAGTTCCTGCACTCTCGAATACTCTATTCTTCTTCATTTCTAAGACGAAATCGAGGCACTAGGTGCCTCGCTCTTACCAATCCCGCGCAGCTCTCCGCCCCAGCCCAAAGCGTGCACTACTCCCTTCGACCATTGCGAGGATTGTCTCCAGATGTTGCGCTTCCTCAGTTGAGACTTAAACGCGAATCATCAGCAGAGGGATAGATAGAGTAGGTATGTGCTTTACAGATTGTCGCGTAATTTTTTCGAAGTTTAAAGATATCATAGATATTTTTAATGGTATTGGAAGGCAAACAAGCGGACGGATTTCACGATGATAATAAAGTCACGAGGACTAGAGACACCGAATGCGGTAATTATGCGTTGCCAACCTGAGGCTGGGATGATGGGCCTCAAGCAAAAGTAAGTATACCAGCTACCTTATCCTCCAAATCGGGATAAGTCAACGGCAAGCACTGACGCTATGGGGGCAGGAATAAGTAAGACGAGTCGCTGCGAAACTCTGCCACCAAGTTAGGTGCCACGATGTTAGTGACGTTAAGCCTATGCTCACCTCTTACGAGTTGCATTGTAGGAAAGCAGATGGTCTATTCTGCAAAAGAGTCACAAATTTGTCATCTGTGGCCGAGATGTTACGACTTTTGTGCAAGTTTACTAGTGGAGTACCCATTTTCGGAACAAGAAACTGTTATAATAGTAGGTTATGTACTTTGTGACAGGAATAGATAAGGCATGTCTATTCCTACCCGAGTAAGCTTCGAGTACCTATGACGCGGCACTACCGCCAGTTCTCTTTTTAGTATTGATGAGTTAAACCTAAGCTTGACTCTTATTACCTACCTGCCTGGTATGGAGGCAGATGGTCTAATATACACATAGGCCCGGACCAGCACTTTTAACACGTATCAGCAATCATATTCTTCAGTAATAATTCAAAACTTTGTCTAGTTATATAGCTAAACCTTAGAAATCACTTCATCTAAAGTTAAGAATCGTACGAAAATTCTAAAAGTAGTTTTGGAGTGTGTCGCGAACGGACAGACAAACGCGGCTGAGGGACTTCGTGTTACGGGAGGTAAATACTGATATCTAGATAACAGTAAAACAAATTGCATACTTACATTGATTTGAATACACTGTACAGACAAAAATGTATGCAATATTAAGTTAAAATAAAAAACTACCAATTGTAAAATCAATATGGAATCATGATCTGGCTATCTGAAAAAGGATTGGCAACTTCATATCAAATTTCATTAACATATTTAAAAAGTATAATCGAATTTCAAAATATTTGAAATGATAAAATGTAATAGAATGGTGTCAGAAAGAAATAGGAAAATTTACACAAAATACATAAAGAATTAATGATAAAATATATAACTTTTCGTGAACAAAAGATTTTAGTTGATATAGCAATTATAAGATAACACGATCTAGTATTACCGTACAATTTTTTGCGTATTTTTTAATTTCATCATATTATTTCCATCTCAATCCGGACACAATTATGTTAAATGTAATTTCCTTAAGTTTTAAAGTGCAGTTGCCCTAAAGACGCTAAGCGCAGAAACTGGTAGATCCATAAAAATAAAAATGCTGTGAAAGTTAACGAGTGGCTTTTGTTAATGTCCTGTGTTATTTATATTATATACTCAAAAGTTGTTATTGGTAATGTAGTAAGAAACTATACGTATATATGTTAAATTTAATATTTTACAAGGTGGTAGAGTTTTGCAGCGACTCGCCCGGATTGGTACCACCGCCTTACCTATTCCTGGCGCCATAACGTCATCGCTTGGAAATGTCACAGATTGGAAACTTGATATGAAAGGCAAAAAAAAAACATACACGCACAAAAATCATACAATCGAAACGAGAACCTCTTTTTTGGACTCGGCTAATCAAGTTTTATCCTAAAATCTCAAAGGATTTCCACAATAAATTTAACTTAAAACAGCGAGCGCAAGCAGCAAACAGTAAGAATAAGTAAATAGAATGAAGTAATTACTCAATAAGCAGTTGCTGGGCAGGCTTCGGCAGATTCTTCCAATTGATGCCGGCGGCATCCGTCACTGCTCCTCCGAACCCTTGCACAGTCTGATATTTTACTGATGGGTTTAATTGCAAAACCATCTTATAATGCTTAACTACGAAAGGAAAGAAATAATTACATAATTTTGTATCTTTATTTATAGCTGTGGATCCACCAGTTGTCCTGTAAAATTGTATTTTCGTTAACTTTTCTTAAATTTCTTAATATTGCATGATACTTACCTACATTTTTTTTGTAAGAACCTGTTACTGACAATAGTTAACATGACTAAAAAATAATTAGCAATACTGTTCCATTCGAACATGCGTGATGCAAATATGGGATGAGATCATGGGAAATAGAGATTCTGTTTTTGTAAAGCTGTATATATAACTTGTTAATAATAAAATGCATTTGTATTAATTTAACCCAGGCACAAGTGCTAAAATAAATATATCTTAAGAGAAACGAAAGTTATGGCCATTATAAATGTGAATTTCATCTGTAACGATGAACTCATTTAGTAGGTATTCAGAACTTTGTATTTAAAGGACATAACTATTCTCGTAAACGGTAAACAAAGGAGTTCCAAATTTCGCCACAGGCTTTGAATCCTCAGTAGCTCAAATGATTAGAGCATTCTTCGGCTTGAGTCGAAAGGGTGGGTACAGGTTCAAATAGTGTCTGGGCGAATTTTTTTTCTTAAACATTTTTAGGAATAGTATTGGTTTCAAGCCATTCCCCATTTATTTTCAGCCAAATCGGTTCAGCCGTTCTTAAGGTGTCACTAACACGATTTTCTTTTATATATAGATATAGATTAACAGGTACATCTACAAATCACAGATACTTACGACATTCGACAATATTTTATAATTAGATGCATTTTTTTTACCTAAATTTTAGCTTTTCCCATCCTGTGCATCTTCTATTTGACTAAAAAAAATGTGTGTGTACTTATGTACACGCGTTAGAAGTTATACTTCTTCGGCGTAATAAGATAAAAATCTTTTTCAAATTTTTATCTTTTGCCTTATTTAACATTTGTAGACAAAATGACACTAACCATAGAAATAAAGAAATATTGTGAATACAGTTGTCAGTTCTCACGCAAACATACGTAGATGTCCTTACTTTTACTTTGTTGGTGCCTTTTTTTGAAAAACTGAAATGTTATCTATAGCTAACTTCATCATGTCGGTTTTTCGTGACGGTGTGCGCGCGCATCGTAAAAATTTACCCTCATCATTTTTTCCTAACGTGCCAAAAGAAGTATAACTTCAAAAATACCTGATCACAGTACTTACAAACGTGATTGATAAGTTGGAACATATTATGTTAAGGTGATGGTAATAATTTGGAACAACAAAATAATACATAAAATATAATTTCTTCTAAGATGAGTTTCGTACTTACAAGAAAAGTTTGTGCCTTTTTTCGACATCGATCCTTCCTTTACATCAAATCTTAGACCCGCCTAAAAATAAAAAAAACAAAAGTTGCAAGTTTCAAATTATACCCAGGCTCAGAACTAGAGCTATAAATGTGTATAATTCTGTAAATAGGTTTCAAACATTTGTAAATGTCAGCCAAGGGTTTAAAAGAACCGAAAAAAGTGTTATCTTATTATTTCTTTTGTTAATGTTATTACAATAACCTGCCAGTTGTAGCATTTACTAAACACTTCACAATATTCTAATTGACATTTTGGATTTGATAATGTTAACAAAACAAGGATTCAAGATTAACTAAACCTATTATGGTTTCATATACTATTTCGAATACTGTAAGAAATTAAAAAAAAACTAGACGTAGAGGATATATTTTGTAATGAAAAATTCTACTTCCGAATCTTTTTGACTTGTACACTGTTACAAGGAGAACTAAGAAGCGAAAATTTGAATTTGAGTAATTTCATTAAAGATGCGTGTAAAGTAAAATATTGTTAATTTAAAAGCCTAAAAGATTGAATTATTGACAAGATTTATTGGAAGTATTTAATTTAAAGTATGTAATATCAGTATTTAATTTTAAAAGTATTGGGATGCTTTTGCTTCTAGAAGTCTTTCCCAATAATGGAGATGTATTTTTAACGTTTAATTTAAAAACGCTTTCAGGAGTTAAATGAAAATCATATTAAATACTTATTAAATATTAAAAATACGACAAATGTAAGGATTTTATTGCACTGTCTTAATTGCTTATAGCTTTTTAATTATTTTACAAAATCTCGTTATATTTGCATATCACTACATAGTCGAACGAAGTCAAAATGAAGTCGCTTCTTCTATCCCTATGTCACTATGTCGTTTGTATGCTTATATCTTTAAAACTACGTAACGGATTTTGATGCAGTTTTTTTTAATAGATAAAGTGATTTAAGAGGAAGGTTTATATGTATATTTTGTACCCGTGCGAAGCCGGGACGGGCCGCTAGTTACTTATATACGGATTCAGCATTTTTTTCTAGACCTAATTCGGAGTCATTGCGAGGCACCGCACGTAATTTTACGACCATTCAATATTTTACCAACTTTTATTACCTACTCCTTACGCTTAAGTTTATTACTTGTCATTAGTCTGTATTTATAACCGGAGTGTTATCATAATGGTGAATACATTATTGTATTTTGGTTTAGATATTAAGCTAGCCGGTAACTTTAGGTAAATATCACTCCATTCTGTGTAGAATAAACTACTGGTTTTTTTTCAAGGCAGCTTGTAAGAGGCGAGCGAATGGGTCATTACCTACAAGGCAGATGGTGCAGTACCGTGCTGTACCTCCTCTAGGTAGGGTTCCGCTGCTTAACTTATTCCTGCCGCAATAATGACAGTGTCATGTCCCATTCCGGCAGGTAGGGTAGCCGGTAGACTTGCATATTTGACGTTACAGATAGGCCACAAGATAAAGACACATTCTATATATATGTAATCTCTCTCCATCAGGAACATCTGTTGTTTCTATATGCTATGGTGATTTCTCTTCATAAGGAGAGCCTTGAGCTCGTTAGCTATCTTACCAAATAAAAAAACATTTAAGCTACATTTACTGTCTTCGATTTCTTAAAGCGACATAGTTTTTTTACTATCTGCCAATTGTATACTGAGTTTCTTAATACATGACAAATACCTGGGAAGTTGTATAAGCAATATATTTGCCGCAAGCGACGGTCCTTCTGGTGATGGTATCGCAATAGGTGGAATTGCAAACACATACCACCGACTCGTTGGGAATCGACTTCGCAGCACATGGAGAATCTAGAAGAAGTAAAAGAACACCAAATATAGTTTAGTCATATTTAAAAAGTGACTATAGTTACTATAAGAAACGCAGCACTTGAATATTTTTTCATTTTGGAGAAAGCATCTTTGTTTTCCAGCAGGGAACCAAACTGTAAATTTTAAACTCAAAGGAACAGATTTTTTTAAATTTAATTAATTTACGATTATTTTCCATTCTAAATTGATGCAGCTTTTTTAATCAAATAATACATATAGGATGCATGTAGAGTAAGACGAAAGGCTTTCATGCTATGGATGATATTTTAACATAAAGATTTTTATTATGTAATGTATATATACAATGAACAGTATTGTAAGGAAATAATCGAAGCCATATTTTATCAAAATTGGTTGAGTGTGAACGAAGTTTTCTTTACGAATAAATAAAATACACGTCTGTTCAATATAATGTGGTAGGCAACTGAACTAACATAACTAACATAATCGCTTAACTTTGCCTGAGATAAAACATTGCGACTCATTTTATTTAAATAAATATAATATTTGATATATTTTATCCGCTCTTATTTGATAGATTTTAATGAATCATAGATACTTATTACTTATTCTTTTGACAGGCTAAATCGCGCTCTAAAAGATAAGATAGAATTCAGGCGATCTGCAACACAGGGCTTTACCACTAAGGAAGCATGCTAGAGATTATACTGGTACTTATAGGTTATCTTGATGCCAGCTGGGTGGCCAGGCTTGCACTCTAATTACATTGGCACATTTTTTAAAGCTACTGATTACATTTTACTGATACCTACAATCCGGTATGGTTCACGGCATTGCGAGAGCTTACGTCATTTAGTAAAAAAAACTAGACTCAAACTTTGTTCACGTTGATCTCTTCATTTGTTAGTTTTTAAATAAGAAATGAATTTTGACTTAATTTTGAACCAGTTTACATCAAACAAATAAGCTGAATCCATAATTCCGATTCATTCTTCGATTTTCCCCGTGTTGGTCCGGGCTCCTTTGCTGAATAGACTATCTGCCATTCTTGGCAGGCAGCTCGTAAAAGGCGAGCATAGGCTTGCCGTCACTAACACCGTGACATCTGACTAGGTGGTAGAGTTTCGCAGCGACTCGCCCGGATTGGTACCACCGCCTAACCTATTCCTGCCGCCATAACGTCATGACGTGTTCCGGTTCGGAGGGTAAGGTAGCCGGTAAACTTACTTTTGCTCGAGGCCTAACATCCTAACCTCAGGTTGGCAACGCACCATTACCATCTTTGGTGTCTCTAGGCGGCGTCAATTTCTTACCATCAGGAAATCCGTCTGCTTGTTTGCCTTCCTATAACATAAAAATAATAATAATCAATATTGACGATTATCTATTGTTAATCTAAAATGGCCGCCGCAACAAAATGGCTCTACAACATTGTACAACCAACCAATTATTTTTCAATCAAATCAAATAAAAAAAACCTTTATATAAATTGAGATAATTCACGTCTTAAAGTATAGTCATGGTAATGACAATTATCTACATTGATTTTAAAGCGCTGTGTCGCAAATAAGCCGAATCGTCCTCACGAATATTTATAACTAGACTTTTGAGAACGGACAATTAACAATATTTTTTTATGTGTAGGTACTAATATTCTATTAAGTTTAGAAACCGAAACACGATTAAACATTTTTTTTTTATTTCCAATTCAAAAGAAAAATCTCGTAAACTTTCAAAAACACATTATAATATTTACAGGCGCGCATGCCGCTGATGTATCTCTACAAATATGATAAGTACATTTTTTTATTTAAAAAATCTTCTTTAGTTTTGTAAGGAACTGAGATTATATTTAATCCAAAAGTTGTAGTAAGATTATCCATTTTTGTTTTCTAAACATATCTTCTGTAGAAACTGATGTAATTAAGTCTTTCCAGAGGCTGGAACGTCAAAAAGTGTATGTTATTGTGAAAGTTTACGATTTTTTCTATCGAACCAAATTCATTAAATAGTGTAAAACTTAAGAAATTGGGTGAAATGTTAGTAGACATATAATTGTAGTATAATTATAGGTTCTTAAAGGTTTCTTCCCCCCTCCCCTTCCCCCTCTCTCGTTCCTCTCTTTGGTCGGCCGTAGCTCCGTAGGTTTTCCGTAGAGCTCTCATTTTGGTTACATTTTGTTTTCATGTGAAAGGTTAGCGAACAAGCACACGGATCAGGGATCTCCTGATGGTAACAGATAACTGAGGCTTATAGACACTATAAATGTTATAGGTGCGTCGCTTACCTGTGGCCGGGATGTTAGGCCTATTGTGCAAGTCTACCAGCTACTCAATCCTTCAGGCCGATACATGACAGTCATTATGGCGGCAGGAACAGGTAAGGATCCCTAAACGGGCAAGTTGATATCCAGCACTCTACCACCAGTGGTCTTACTAGTCATGGCCTATGTTTATCTTTATATTCTACTGTCATGCATTTTCTGACATACCTAACTCCCATTCTCATAACAAGTAACAATCCCATAGTTATCCAAAGCATGGTTTTTTAATATAATATATGTATACATATACACATAAACAAGGTCTAGCGGACAGGTGCAGGACTTGACTTCTTGAGGTCCCGGGTTCGATCCCTGGATCCTGCAACAAAAAATTAGAAAATGTATAATTTTAATTTTCTAATAAAAATAACGTTGCTCAGGATTGGATATGTGCCCGGTTGGCGATAGGCTTGCTTGATCACACTGTTGGACTTAGTGTCTTCGGCTAGTCGTGGGTGCCTCTGCCTGCCTTTTCGGGGATATGGGCGTAAAGATATTTATAAAACTTTCGTTTAAAGTACAAAAATTCTTACCTGATTTAACTTGAATTACAAATATGGCCAGTATTAGAGTCAGTCAAACTCCAAAAACCTGCTTCATGATTAACCTTAATTGGTATTTAACTAACGTATATATTTTATACCAAAGCGTGTTTACATTACGGTCGTTTGATGACAATAAAGATTAAACTTATTTGTTTATTATACAACTAAATGTAACCATAAACCATTTTATGTTACGGTTAAAGATGAAAATTTACATAAAACTGTTTATGTAAACAAACTTCGTATCTATTATATTATCTTCGTATATACAGTGTCTCGTACGACACTGACAAGTACTGACGCTAAGATAGCAGAAATAAGTAAGGCAAAGAAATAGATCATCTCGTAACAGATAACTTTATTTAGAGAAACTAGGTGCTCAAAACGCAAGTGATTTAGGATCTCTCGGTAAACGTTGAGATGATCACTTTGCGAAATTGTATCTCATTACCTGTCGCTATAAAGACAGTGTTTTGTTCCTTTCCGATGGGTAAGATAGCCGTTAGGCCTATTGAGGCCTAACCTGGCCACAGAACAGCGACGCACTTATAATATCCATGTTATCTGTAGGCTACGGTTGTCTCTTATCATCAGGACCGCTATAAGGCCGGTAGACTTGCATAATTGGTTTTACAGGTCGGCCACAAGATAGTGACCACCATCTTCAGTATCAGGCTAAGGTATTCTCTCTATGTGCCCGCGTAGGGATCCACCATCTAATGCAAATTCCTGCCACCATAATGACAATTTCATGTTCTGTTTCGGAGGGTAGGGTTCGGTGACGTATCTTCACATGTATGGTGTCTATAATTTACGGATATCTCGTACACTCAGCTGTAGATGGTATCTTTCACATAAATAGTTGTTTAGGTGGCATCAACATACGAGGGCCAAACTGAACGTTTTTAGAACTGGCAACTTAAAAGCATTATATTAAAAAAATAAGTTTAAATTTTGAAAATAGAACTCTTTACCAATAATAATGAGTATACATTTCATTCATTTGTCATTTGTTTTACGATTTGGCGGCAAATTGAGAATTGTCTGTGCACGTCAGAATGAATTTAAGCCAAAAAAATTTTCGTGCAATGATTTTTTATGACTTTCGATGTCATATAAGTCAACAAGAAAGTTATGATAGACTTCGATTGGCTTTTCACGATGAAGCCCCATCTCGTG
>NJDD01001804.1:28685-72601 GCA_002245505.1 Calephelis nemesis | reverse complement strand
TTCAAAACGCCGTCGAAGAGACCCCTAAGGCCGAGTGGGCAAGGTGCTTTTCTCAATGGTTCCATCGAATGCAGCGATGTATTGATGTAAATGGACGCTTTTTGAAAAATTATAATAAAACTAATAACTTGCTAGAATGCTTAGTTTTTGATTTTCAAAGAACTTTCAGTTTGACCCTCGTAACATAACATAACAAACATCTATCTCCTTTGCTAATTGATTAGTAAATTAAGTTTATATAACTTTTATGTACAGGGTTACTGGTTACTAACGCATAACCTTTCAAGGGCGGCCTAAGTACATCAAAATTAACAATTCGTGTTTTACAACTTTTAGAAAATCGCGAAAAAAAGACGTGTGGCACTTGGAGACTGCCATGGTAAAACTATTGCATAGAAGAGAAGGATTACGCATGCGCAGTAACGCCGATACAACCAATGCCACATAGAGGCGAGTTGCTGAACTAAAGAGACAAACTTGATCAAAAAGTCAATAAAAGTTCTGCTATTCATGGATACATAGCAAAACTAAAAAGTGTCACCGCTATGCCAGTCGGAGTAGGGGTTGTAAGGTTATTTTCGTTACAGAATTTCTGGATTAGGTCCCCACGCTCAAGGTTCGCGATAGAAGATATGCAATAGCTTAAAAATTTGGTTTTTCATATAAAAAGTCTTATCGCCCTCTGACAAAATGTATAGTGAACCAAATTCCTTTTCTATTTCTAGCGTTAATTACCAGTAACCCTGTATAATAACATTGAGTCCCAGGGTTTGAGTAGTTAACTTAGGGCCACTGCACGTATGTGGGTTAAATATTTAATTCTGAGTTAGTTTTTAACTTGGGTTAAATCACTTTACATTTGACAGTTTAACTCAGTATTAAACTTAACCCAAAAACATGCCCTTAGGTTCGTTATAGGTATAAGAAATTTAAGCCACTCATTTATTTTTTACGACATCTTTATTGTAGTCGCGGTTACTTTAAAAAGACCGGCTAAATTTTAATATAAAAGGGTAAAAGCTTAATTGTATTTATTTACATTTATTTTTTAAATACTATTTAAAAAGAAATAAAATATAGTATTTAAAAAGAAAGAAAAACAAATTTGCTGCTATAAATATTTATTTAAAACTTAGTTTGAGACTGAGTGTCTTCGACTGTTCTTGCGTGTCCCACTGGTGTCTCTGCCTACTTCTTCGTGGGTATGGGAGTGAAGACTCTTTTATCAAATGTAAACTAAAATGCGTTCAACACATTTTTAACCAGTAGTTCAATTTGTTTTTCGTAAGAACTGGAAACAGGATCGAAAAACAAAATATACTGTCCTGTAGTTTTTGATCGAAATGTCGAGATAAAAAAGACGGGTTGCACTCCGGGAGTGCCGGCAGAAGTAAAAACTTGAATATTAACGTTATGCATTTTTGAAATTTTGGAATGGTTAGGGAATAATTTTGCACGAATTGCTTTAGTTATAAGTATAAAAGTATAAAGTAAGTATCATTTATGCACAAATATTATTTTAATATTAATAACCTACGTTTGGCTTTACAAAAACTAGCCAAAGTAAGACCACGTGACGGCGAGGAGCGTCGTCACATTATCTGTACAACGAACATTGCTCGTCTACACATAAATCTTTTTTTAAGATAGAACAAATAGAGCAATGTCTGTTGATATTACACGTATCTGCTATCTGTGAGAATGTAATGGTAGGTATACCTACAATATATTGCGTATTAACCATTGCGCATCCTATACTCTTCGGAAATGTCTAAACAATACAAAAAAAGCAATGAATCTAAGTTTTATTTTAAATCTCGCGCCGTCTTATTCGCGCATGCGCAGTGCGCCGTCTTACGTTCTGACGATATGACGCGAGTTTAGAAGCTTTTACCCATTCCAAAAAAAGTGCGCAACGCCGCTAAAGAAGTTTTCACTTCAAAAAACAAGTAGGGAAGTAACATTAGAGACGTTTCGTTTAAGGTATTTTTAATAGATGGAACGTCTATGTCTTAGAACTACTAGAGTAATCATTCAATTATTTGAAATGTTTAATTGTAATGTTTATATATAGAATCTTTATATATAATAGTAAAACCCCAATTCCCGTGGTCATTGCCTCACACTTGAAAGGTTGGACCAATTTTATTAATTCTTTTTTTGTTGAGTTGGATATTGTCTGGAGAAGGATCACATTAAGAGAGACACTTCTATTTTCTCCATACAAACTGTTAGATATTAATGTCAAGCGACAAGACGTTCGCCGGAACGGCTAGTGTCTGATATATATGGATCTTTGTTATACAAAATAAAGAAAATGCAATTTAAATTCATTATTCACAATTATTACTTTATTTCAACGTACATTTTGACAACTTGTTCTTTTTCAATAAAATAAGTTAATCTAATAATGAATCGACAATGTAATAAAGACGAAATTATAACGGAATAGTAACAAAACTATGCAGCACAGGAACAGGATGATTTTTGAAGAAACTCCAAGGTAGTGATAGAGGCCGGCTCCATGCGCAAGGATATTGTTTTAGATCCATACACGACTGCTACATCTTCGTTCTTGTCATTCCTGAAACATTATATAATCATAAATAATTAGTGTTCGCCCATTGGTCGAAATTGCATAATAAATTTTATACCGTGTTGATAAGAACGCCGTCTTCATTTCTCAAGACCAATTACTTTGTTTCCAAACTTTTTAGTGTGCCATCTGTGATCTTTTATCGTTATCATCAATATATTTGTTTGTGTGTGTCAAATATATGGTAGTATGGGTAATGTTTTATTTATTTATTTAATGTACTTTATAAGCATTATTATTGAAAAATATTAGCGTTCTGCACTTCTGCTACACATAAACTAAAAGTGTGCCAAATTTTAAAAGCTCCTCGCAATTTTGTAAAAAGGGATCTAAAGTTTTGGCATCATGTATTAATACATATATAGTACCTACTATGGCACTATAAAATAAAAATATTATAACTAAGAAACACACTTTATAAATATTGCTTCTACATACATACATACATATTTCTACGCAAAGTCCCTTACCAGTTAGGCAGAGAATATCGAGTGCCAAACATCAAGATCCTGGCAGACCTCCCTGGCTTCCTCCACATTCATTATCTTTTTCATAGAAATACGAAGTTTCGGAGACTTTTGACACCACCTTCGGATAACACCGAGCGATTTGATCGTGGAATTTCAACCTAGGTCTCCACAGGGGTTACCTACCCAAGGGTAAAAGCTTTATCTATCCTAGCTTAGCCTATTAAGTAAGCGACTTGGCATGAAGATTATGTAAAAGTAATGAAAAGGCAAACTGGAAGACTGTTTCTGGTGCAAACGAATAAATTTATGTACCTATTGAATGCAACAAACAGCACAGCGTCATTTTGGTAATGCACCATTACCATTTTTAGTGTCTTAATGTTAAGCTATCGCTCAAGATATTACGCTATTTGTTAGCCTTCAAATACTATAAAAACAACTTATAATAACAAGATGTATAAATTGAAACTTTCTATTTCAAAACTCTTTTTTTAAGTCTTTTATTTTATACTCTTTCTCAATATAAATAAAATTTACAATTCTTTATTTCCCCCTTTTCCTTTTTTCTCATTCCCTCTCTCTCAATATGATCGAAACGACTCCACGACACGACGACGAAAACTCTCCTCTTTAAGTCAAAGTATGAATGAAATAACGCCCTTTTTAAAGTACTTTAACTCCCTCACGTAGAATAGCAGAGATGTCAGCTCAAAGTTTGCTTGTGTCTATTCCCGAGATCTAAAATATTTCTTTAATAAATAAGTTAAAATTTATTCATTCATATATACTGGAAGAACGTAAATCCTACCTAATTTACCTTAATTTTTTTTTCATGTCGGTCCGGGTCCGCTGAGCGGAATAGACCATCTGCATCTGCCAGGCTGCTCGTAAAAGGCGAGCAAGGTTTAAAATATAGATCAGTACAAGAACACTGGTAGTAGAGTACGGTATCTTCCATCCACCGCCTTACCCTTCACCGTTGCCATAACGACTGAGTCGTGTTCCGGTCTGGAGGGTAAAGAAGCCTAACCTAACATCTCATATGTAGACCAAAAATCTTGGCCACTGGACCACGATGCACCTATATCACTTATGGGATCCTGTAGGCCACGGTTTGTTCTTAGGATCACTAAATCCGTGTGCTTCTTCGTAATATACATTAAAAAACGACAGGTTGCACTCCGGGAGTGCCAGCAGAAGTGTAAACTTGAATGTTAACGTTGTGCATTTTTAATATTTTGGAATGGTTAGGGAATAATTTTGGACGAATTGCTTTAATTATCAGTATGAAAGTACTATCATTTATGTGGTAGAATACAATATTCATGCATTGCGCTATCGTACACAAACATGACAACACAAACATTCGTTTTACGAATCAATGGTCTTACGAATTTTCGATCAGATCACGTGTCCTGACGCGAGTTTAGAAGTGTTCCATTCCAAAAAATATACGCAACGCCCCTAAAGAAGTTTTCACTTCAAAAACTTACTTGTTGTAAAGGATGACAACAACAGTATTTTGAGGTGTCAGGAACGCCACGTTGTCCAATGAGTTGAGGTACCAACCACAATCAGGATTACTGGAATAACAACAGAAAATAAAGACAACGCAATTAACTTAACCCAAGTATCGCTGAAGGGACAGATCGGAGAATGACCTACGCAGGACAAAAAGCGGTGGAAAGCTCTTGTTTCGGAAGCCAAGACCTACTTCGGGTCACTGAGCCAGTGCAGTAAGTAATTAAGCGTAAAACTGTAAGAATGGGTCGGCCATTTACTTACAACATCTCAATTATTGTTTTTTCCAAAGATAGCTAATGGTTTCGAGAAATTTTATGACATTCCACAAGTAATTAAATGTTATTTTTACAACGCATATATTTTTGTTAATGATATTTTTTATTATGTTTTATTACAGAAATATATGTATAACTCAAAAATGTAAGTAAAAGTCAAAAGTGTATGTAAGTTTAACTCAAAAACCACTAGTCGGATACCTACCTAATAAGGAAAGAAAATAAATAAAATTAAAAAATTTTCGAAATATTCGTGTTGTTTGCCGAGTAATCGCAAAGATTACTTAGAAAAAACATACCTACACTTGAATTGAAAAACTTGAGAGAAATGACGTCGACTTTAAACAATAAATTCGTCTAAATAGAAAAGAAATGTAAGTTTTCCTCAATTTCACATCTAGACTTTGTGGCAATAGAGGCAACTTCCTCAAAGCAATCTTTTAATTAAAAAAACGAACTTTTCAAGTTCAGAAATGACGAAAAAACGATTAAATTAAATAAATTTAAAAATAAAATTTAGGAACCAGACTATCTCTTCCTTTTTTCGAATTCGGTTTATAATAACTGTGTATTTATTACCTACCTCCGTACTACTATTTCTTATTAATAACATAAATACTATGAAATGAGTTAGCTCACTCAGCAATTAATAAGACTTACAGCTGTGTTTCACTTCCACCGATTTTAGAAAGCCTTTGAACCTGAATCCTCTGTGACCCTCGAGGTAAGAATTTAGAAAAGTGTGCTATAGCGTAGTACATTGGTTGCTTGTAGAACTCCTGCTTCTCAGCGTTGACTATGATGCCAGCATCTAGATAAACCCCAGCCCAGTTGGGACCACCTTGCATATCTAGACACAAGTTCCAGTCTACCCAACCAACCACATCATAATTCAGGTCCTTAAACATAAAATTATTATTTTTACAAGCTCTTACTCAGTTTTATACTTTTGCTTCATCGGTTTTTTCACCTTGATCTACTTTAAAAATATCTTTATTTTTACAAAATTAATTGTTGAAGTGATACGATCAACTTATTTATTTTTACTATATAAAATAGCGAACAAGCAAATCACTTATGATGATCATCATCATCATCATCAATATGAAGCAAATGATATAGACAATATGCAAAGATGATAATGATGACGGCGGACACTGATATTGTTGCAGAAGAAATAGTAAATCAATCCGAGCGAGCTGCTGCAGAACCATTTGTCACATAATGAAATCATTAAGGCCCCATACTCAGTCAGCCAGAAGAGCCAATCACCGCACTCCATTTTTACTATGAACAATGGCGCTCTAAAGAAAACGTCTTAAACGACAAATCACTATTTTTGACATTATAAAAGTAATTTGAAAAAAAGTATAAAAACTGAAACACTTATCTTTTAGGTATAGTACTTATCTATGTTTATGTTAAATCTGGTGTCAATATTTTCACAATTGAAGTAGACAGAAAGCACAAGCTTTCAAAAAAGGGTTAACTTTTTGATTTTTTTCTATCGAGCAAAGTGAAATGAATCGTGTTTTGGAAACACTAGTCTAGTAAAGCATATGTGTTATAAACTTAAAAGTTGCGATCCTTAAGCATATCATGAATGTATTTATCTACTTTTTTTTTTCACTCTCGTTGAATTGTAATAAAATGAAATAAGATATATATTAAAGCCTTATACAGTATGATATTTACCAAAGACCTTAGGTCGGATTTAGACTCTATAAATATAAAGTGTCAAACTCTTAATAGTTTAGAAAATTGTAAACTAAGTTTTAAGTCAGAACATAATTTTAAAATTTTATCGCTGAATATTAGGAGTATCGTAAAAAATTTTGACAAAGTTCTAGTAGCTCTAAAACGCTTGGACGTGCCGATGGATATTTAGATATTGAGTGAGTGCTGGCTTTCAGATATCACGTTAATTCCTCAACTACCGGGATATAACTCATTCAAAACTGAGAAGTATATAAATCAAAATGGCGGTGTAGTTGTATATGTTAGAGATATTTGGCCTATCGTGGTCTTCGAACCATCTATTGATGAATCAAACTGTTTGGCTATACACGTTCCCAATAAGATTAATGTTTTAGGTGTTTATAGATCCCCCTCCTTCAAACAACTGAAAGCATTTTTATCTTCATTAGAACTCTTCTTGGATACAACTGGTAAATTGCCTTTTGTACTGGCAGGTGACCTAAATGTAAACATATTGGATGATGGAAATGATGAGAATGTTCTGGAATATCTGTGTTTCATGTCGGAACAAGGACTTTCTCCAGTTATCACTCAGCCTACTAGGTGTTCTTCTTGCCTTGACCATATATATATAAAGAACATTACCAACAAAGAAATGCTTCTTGACTTAGTCAGTCAAGCCGTTATTACAGATCACTATCCAACTATCGTCGCCATGAACTTAACCAATGCAAAATATATATTAAAACTGATCGCCTAAAAGTCAAAAAAAATTTTGAAGCAATTAAAATTGATCTACATAAGACAGATTGGTCAGATGTGATTTGCCAAAATGATGTTAATTTAGCAACTCAATCTTTTAATTTTCTTTTTTCTGAAGTTGTTAACAAGCACAGCGAATTGTTTAAAATCAGTAGAACTAAACATAATTTAAAGCCATGGATAACGCCAGGATTAGTGCGTTGTATGCGCCACCGAGACCGTCTCCACCAACGAGCAAAAAAAGACCCGGACAACAAAATCATTCAAATAACGTATAAACGCTATCAAAATTACCTTGTTAGCCTTCTGAGAAGATTGAAATTGCAGCATGAAGAAGCAGAATTAAAAGAAAATCGTAACAATCCCAAAAGACTGTGGCGTTCAATTAAAACCATATGTAATTTAAATGGTATTAGTAGGGAATCAACAGAGCTGTTGACGCTAAAGGGTTGAAGTAATGCTAAAGAATCAATCGAAGTGGCCAATTATCATTTTGTTTCCACTGGACAAAAACTGGCAGACCGAATTTTGTCCCGTATAAGCAGAACTGAAAAAGAATTGGCTAAACTTGTTCGCGTTACTAAATCTCCTTTAAAATCATTTTTCATGTATCCTACAGATGAAAATGAGATAGACAGTTTAATTTTAAAACTCCAAAATGATAAGGCACCAGGTATAGATGGATATAGCAATTCTCTTATTAAGGCTGTAAAAAACGAAATAGTTGTCCCACTCACACACATATTTAATTTAAGCTTATCAAACGGAGTATTCCCAGATGACTGGAAAATTTCTTCAGTGCACCCAATTTTTAAAAGTGGCTCGAAGAGCTCCTTGGACAATTACAGACCCATATCGCTACTTGGAGCTTTTTCCAAGTTGCTTGAAAAGATTGTAAACAAACGCCTTGTTGACTATCTTGAAACTAACAACCTGATATCATCAAAGCAATTTGGTTTCCGTAGAGGGCTTAGTACGGAAGATGCTGTCGCACTACTTACGACTACAGTTTCATCGCAACTAGACAACAAACAACGATGTATTGGTGTCTTTTTAGATTTAGCGAAAGCCTTCGATACGGTCTCAGTTCCTATACTTCTGAATAAACTAGAAGGCATAGGCATTCGCGGTGTTGCATTAAACTCGTTCAATAGCTACCTGACGGACCGAAAACAGTGTGTTAAGATTGGTCAAACTATCAGTAGTTTGCAAAATATTTATTTTGGAGTACCACAAGGTAGCATCTTGGGTCCCACATTATTTATTTTGTACATTAATGATATCCATGAGGTTTCAATCAATAATGCTGAAATCTTGTGTTAAGCTGATGACACAGTGGTAATATTTCGTGATACAACATGGTCTAAGGTATGCAACAAAGCAGAGCTGGGCATGACTATTATATCTAGATGGCTAAGGCAAAACCTGTTAACACTTAATACCAGTAAAACAAAGTACATTTGTTTTCATAAAACTGCTGCTTCAGCTCCAATAGATCCTACCAATATTAAAATACACGAGTGTGATGAAACTCCAAATTGTTCTTGTGAATTATTAACTCGCACATCTGATTTAAAATACCTGGGCGTCGATGTTGATGCAAATCTGAAATTTACTACTCATATTGAAAATCTATCGGCACGAATTAGAAAAGTAATAAGTGTAATGCGAAATCTACGCGACACCGCAGGCAAAGATGCCTTAAAAATGGTTTACTACGCATTCTGCCAATCTTTGTTAACATACTGTATCACGAGTTGGGGTAGTGCAGCAAAAACTTATTTGATTAAAGCTGAAAGAGCACAAAGATCGGTTCTAAAAGTAATGTTCCGAAAATCGTACATGTATGAAACTGAAAGTCTTTATCAAGAAGCTGGTGTACTAACTGTGCGCCAACTATTTATACTTAGAACCGTCCTTAAGGCTCATAGGTCATTTTTATCTTTGCCGGACTACAACTACTTCGTCAGTCGCCGGGTGTATAGAATGCCTACTCCTAATATTAATAAAACTCATTTCGCTCAACGTTTTGGAGATTTTATAAATGTGTTCATATACAAAAGGGTAACTAAATACTGTGACATTAAAAACAAAAATGTTTGTGAAGCGAAAAATATAGTTTGCAAATGGTTACAGACATTATCATACGATGACACGGAGGAACTTATGAAGATTAAAATATAACTTTCTGTTTATTAATTACACCGTCTTAATTATATATTTTTTTTTGTATATTATAATACTCATAGGTATATAGCTTCTTTAGAATATTTTTCTTTTGATTTTATGTACAATACAATATATATTTGTAATAAGTAAACTGTTCTGTGAACGAGGTTTAAGTTAAATTAAGTTGCAAACAGGTATAAAGGTTGCCTCGATACAGGCTTGCCTAGTAAGGCCACCAACAGATATTTATTGTAATTGTTAATAATGTAATCTGTAAAATAAAGATATTTTTCATTTTTTTCATTTTTCATATTCATGTTAATCTTGTGTATTTTTGACATCAAGATCCATGATTGCTTTGTATGACAAAAACATTAAACTGCTGATGTATTTTAGCGTATATGGCCCCTTAATGTTTTACAAAAAGATGGCACTTTAAAGTTGTTGATAAATTCTAACTCGGGAGGTTAGGTAACATCTACAAAGAAGCTCAAAGCTTTAGCTGTGAAACGTCTACACATCTTGATAATGTAATCAATTGAAGGGTTGAGTTCGAGAATGGTTTAACTAACAAATAGGTACGTGATTTGACGTAGGTAAATAAATTTTAAACATTGGGAGCATTATTTTCAATTCTGCTAAAGAAAATCATCCCAAATATGGCGCTTGTTAAAAGTTAAAAGAGTTTTTGGCGATATAATCCATTTTTATATTTGAACTGATATAGTTATGATATTTTATGAAGGTTTAATTAACAATCAATGTTTTCTATACTAGAGATCTCAACATCTTTGTCAGTTACGGTCTAACCGTTTTAACACTGAATATCTCGAGATATAATGCGATTCTTGTTATTTTGAAAAGGGCAATAGATATATTGTTTCTTTCTGAATCCAACGATACCAATAAATATATTTTTTTAAAAATCAGTTAAACCATTCTCGAACTCAACTCAACCCTTCAATTATCATACGGATTTGAAATCTTTGCTAGAAAATCGTGCTAAAGATATAAAAATGAACGTAAAATATACACGTGATATCTTCAAGGGATGCTACGGAACTTCAATTGCAAATTCCGAAAGTCATCACTTCCGATTACACCTTCGCTTTCGTTTTCGTACACGACAATTTTAAATTTAATCCGCGCCAATTCGAGAAAAACAGCGATAACACCGTACCTACCTACAATCCTTTTCCAGAAGCTGTTCAACTAGATTTTGACACATCTATAACTTTGTTATGGATAAAACTAGAATCTTAAATTTTTAATAACCAAACATGCATTATATAAACACAGTATATAATATCAAACTTCCTTCTCTTTTAACCAGTATTTTAAAAATTATGACATGTCAAAATTTCTTAATTTTGTCACCCACTCACTAACTAAAGTTGGAAACAAACTATCGGACGGCTAACAGCCGCGACTTTCAGGGTACCTAGATATATGACAGAACACTGAGTCGTGCAAATTTTCGGACGTAAGTCGAGGATGTGACCTTGAGCGTTCAGACGTCCGAAAGATATCTGGCGCTGGATTTTTATATCAGCCATAAGCGTCCGGGGACTGCATGTGCACACTTATCAGTAGCGGCTGTAAGCCGCATCGTAAGCCGCCTCTTATGACATTTCTAGCTTAATGGATTACCAAAATTCTAAAGCTCTTTTAGCAGTCACAAAAGTTCAAATTTAGAATGTTATTAGTATATAAATTAAGGTAAAACTGAAATGTTCTCACATTTGGGTCAAATTCTCGATACGCCAACTACATAAATAGGCTTGAAATCCTTTTTCTAGACTATGATTTCATTACGTACGCAAAAGGGAGAATCCCTTACCTGTAACATATCTTCAATATATCTTGCAGCATTAGCCCATACTCCAAACACAGATCCATTTTCATTTGTTTTTATACCTTCAACCAATATTACAGAATTATATAACAATAAGTGAAATATCTGTTATGTTAACTAAAAACTGAAAGAATTTGTAAAAAATGCGATTAGTGGGCTCATAAAATACAACACCAAACGTCTTATTAATAGACAGAGAGTAAAATACTCCAAGGTTCAACCTGGTGTTAGTTTTTTTTTTTTAAATACTGGTATCACATATCAACCTAATCGTATACGTCCACTACCGATAAACATGAAGTATGTAGTTTTTAATGATATCGGAAGGTTAGAAATTAACGCCGCGTAGAGACACTAAAGGTGGTAATGATGCATGCCAAATTAAGGCCGGGATGTTAGGCCTCGAGCAAAAGTAAGTTTACCGGCTACCTTACCCTCCAAACCGGAACACGTCTACAGCAAGCATTGATGTTATGGCGGCAGGAAAAGTTAAGGCAGTGGTACCAATCCAGCCTTGAAAATGATACGAATGAACCTCGTTAATTATTTGGTAGGTAGTACACAATGTTAATTTTTCTGACACATGGACCCGCCATCATGGGATCAATTAAATGATGGTATGGATTAATACTATGTTTTGATATTAAGATATACGTTTTTTCTGTTCTTTAAAGAATACATACCTATGCTGGCCTCAGTGTTTATGACATATTTGTTTGGATATGCTTCTAAGGCTGACTTTAATATTGCCCCGGGCACAATTTTATCGAAATAAAAGTGCACTGCGACACCATCCAATTGGTCTGTTGCATTAGCTTCAACTTGATCAAGCTGTATAGAAAACACTTCAACTTAAAATACTTCAACTTAAATAATTTTCTCCAATTATAGTGGGTGGTGGAGGGAGCTGCTTAAAAGAAAATTATGATAGTAAAATAACGGCCGCTTGTATTTTCGTGGGTTAAATTTAATAATGAGTTAAACAGTCAAATATAAATCGATTAAACCTCGAAGCTAACTAATAGCACAGTCTTAATACTAACAGTCGGCCGACTCATGTACTTGCACAGAGCAACGCTGGGGGGAACGCGGGGAAGCGAGCGGCAGGGTCGGCGAGCGCAAACTCCATACAGTTTGCGCTCTCTATCTAGAAGGGTTTGCACTCGTTATTTGTTAAAAAATATGTTATAGTGTATTTTATTATAATGTAGTACTTGCTGTCTTCTAAATTTATAATGGTTTACAGGATGTGTTCCGTTTTTATTCGTAAATAAGCCATCCGGCTTGCTGACGTTTCGTCCACAAAATTTTCATCTACAATGGATGAAACGACACCTTTTTATTTTATTATTTTTCACTGTCGATTCGTGCACCATTAAATTTTATTTTTATACATTCAGATACAAAGCTTTAACAAAATAAAGCGATCCATTTAGGTATATGTTTTAAACTTTTATATATAAATTGATACATCAAAATCACCAATGACTCAAGATTTAATTAAAAATTTTTTACACGTCTGATGAAGTTTAGCACATAATTGTAATTAGTATAAAGTTTAAGTGAGTAAAACAAATCAGAATATTTTATAGATAGCATGGTGAAAGTTATTTCACTCCTATGTGTAGTACGAAGCAAAAATGCTTTATAATGGATTAATAAATATATCACATACTGCGAATTATACATTATGAATGTTTTTAGTTTGAATTGATTATGTCTGTGATTAAAAATAGTAATTAGGTAATGCCAAATCAATGTAGCTGTTGTCACATATATATTATGTTTTTTTTTGTTATATATTGTTCATTAGCATAAAACTTTTTATCTGACTGTACTAAACAACTTTAATAATTTGATAGTGAACGAATCGTCGGTGAAAAAAATAATAAAATAAAAGGTGTCGTTTCGTCCACTGTGGATGTAAATTTTGTGGACGAAACTTCAGCAAGACCATCATCGGTTTCATTATTAACTTCACATTTTTTAGTTTGCCATTTTAAAATAAAACTATTAGATGAAATGCTTAAAATGGTATTATTTGACAACCCTGACCCTTGACTGACTTGCCGTGAGTAGGTATATAAAATGTCGTCATGAATTCAAGAACAAAGGAGTTGGACTACTGGTAGTTTGAATTCTTAATACTGTGCTAATAGTTTAATAATTCGCTCAGGAACGTGATAGTCGCCATAAGAAAGCTTAAAGTTCAATCTTTTCTTTTTATGTTAATGAAAGACATACAAGCAGATGGATTTGTTGGTGGTAATTTATGCCGCCCAGAGACACTAAAGGTGGTGATGGTGCGTTGCCGATTGAGGCCGAGATGACGGTGCTAATAACGGTAAGCATATGCTCGTCTATTATGAGCTGCATGGCATAAAAGTAAATGGTCTATCCCGCAAAGTATCCTGGAACAACACGGGGGATCTACTCATAAGTGTTTTTTTAAAAACAAATTACGAAGCACCAGAAAATAATAGGTACAAACAAATGATAGCGATTTCTAGGGAAAGTTTATATACCTATTTACGATGAAATATACAATTCGCTACACCTTAATTAAAAGAGTTAAAATATAGGTATTTCGACTAACAAAAATTTATCTTTAAATTTTAAAAGTTTGATGAAACTAAAGCCGCATTTGCGTTGTGATTTTTACGGTTGCACTCAGAGACATTTAATCTGTCATCAATCCATAATTTTGTTAAAAAAAATGGTGAAGTAAATAAAATTAAATAAACCAGTTTCCATTTTTATTAAAAACAATAATAGCTAATTTTTACGATAGAGGCAGACATTAGTCTGTCGTAAAAAATAAAAAAAAGATATCTATGTGATCGTAAACTTTTAATTACTTACAACACCGATACGAAACTCTAGTTACTTTCAAGTAATTGTTCTCAATTCGGATGTAAGAATGGTTATTCCAGCACATTATCTCTCATTTTAATTGTAACTGAACATTATCCGTCTCATCACAAAAAATAAAACGGCTGTTTAATTAAAAACTGACTTAAACTTACATCCAGCCAATAACGTGATACACGAGGTTGACGTGGCATCACGTTATTGGTTGGGAATCTAAGTTTAGATAGTGTTTAAAAAAACATATGAACAACGAGTATTTATTTTTTATAGTAACACGAAAAGCTTCTAAATATACAATGCAATGAAACTCAGTGACTTGTTGTGCAATAAAAACCATAAAATCCTTACGCCTGATCTACAATTCAATCAAATACAGAATCTTTTCTGTATTTAATTGAATTGTCTTTAGTTCTGTATTTAAAATTATGGATAACCCCATAAACCCCTAACTCCAAATCAATGAAAGCAAGTAAATAAAATAATCCAATTAAATACAGGCCACGTCTTTAGACAAGAGTATCGAATAATCATCAACCTAATGACTTATAATGTCATTAGTGATAAAGTAAACGGAAGATACAACCGTATTACAAACGTGAAGTTTCAATGACATATACCTAATTTTGGTTCCGATTTATAAGGATCTATCCTTTGTTCCATATGTATATTCCAAATGTTTATCATTGTAATCTTCGGTATGAAAAAATGTTTTGGTATGACAAAATGAATTGCACAGAGCAATATTAATCATTATTTAGATTACCAAGGCTTATTTATGACCAAATACATTGAAATCCTTGGGTAAAAATTAAATATTACAGCAACACAGAGTAATGCTTATGAACGCTTACAGTATTGAGTCACTGAGTAATAGTAGCAGTATGGTTAATAATGGAATTTTGTCTCCAAAGTCATCGAAATGATTAGGTAACTATTAAATATTACAACAGCACATCCTATGAATACGCTTACAGTATCGAGGACTGAGTAATGGTAGCTATAAAGTTGCTGAAGGGTATTTGTCACCAAAGACATAGAAATTAATTGGTAACAATCAAATATTACAGCAGCACAGATGAATGCTTTAGAATACGATTACAGTATCTAGTCACTGAACAATAGTAGCTACTTTTTATATAAGGGTTGGCAAACGAGCAAGTCATTTGCAGGTCACTGATGGAATGTGATCACCGCCGCCTGCGGACATATTATTATGCAACACTAGGAGTATCATAGAAGCGTTGCCGACTTTTAAGGAATTAGTACGGCTCTTTTGTTAAAGGTTCCACAAAGGTGTTTTGCGAAGTAAGAATTGGCTTCGAAATCGTATGGTGGTATATCGAAATGCATTAAGGTGATGGCATGATACATTAAACTCTGACGCGAAAATCAAATCAACCAAAACCATTCGTTAACGATTAAATATTACAGCAGCACATAGTAATGGTTATAAATACACTTTCAGCATGGAATCACTGAGTAGTGGTAGCTGTATGGTTGATGGAGGACATTAAGTAACAGTTAATATAGCAGCACAAAACAGTACTTACAAGATTAAGCCACTGAGGGATATTAAATCTCTGGTCATCCACACCCAGCACCTTGACGTCATGGGAGACGCAATTGCCCATTTTCGGACTCAAATTATATTTTATCCATTTAGCCTACAAAAAAGTAACTTTTACTATAGAATACATAATAACACACATGTATTATAATATACAAAAGTGTTTTACTAGATTACGAAATGTTAAACCTATACGTATATTTACCAGCTATGTTAGGGTCAATTCATACTAGCCCAGAGTCGAAGCGCATCAAAGCGTCAATCCAGAACTTAATATCTATATCAAATGCTATATATCGAATGCGCGTGAATTTGCGAGTCTTTTTTTCCATTGAAGAAATATGTGCATTACATTGTAGAGATAAAGGTGAATTTGCTATATTAAGTTTCGGATTGACGCTTCGATGCGCTTGACTCTGCGCTAGTATGAATTGACCCTTACTTCTCCAACCGAAACACAATATTTGTGGGTATGTTGATGGCAGAACATGAAGGGCGGTGGTATCAATTGCGGAGATCGTTACGGTTCTCTACCCCCTAAACTGATTGCTAATGGAAATATTTCACCAACAGGTGATGGGGTCGTCACATCTCGAGAGATGTGACGACTTATATCGATTTTTTTGTATGCCTAACGCCTCGTTTAGCGTTCACGCCTAATCCCAGCGTCTAACCGCAAGGTTCGGTTTCGATTTCCAACGGGGGCAGACAATTGTATGATCAACATTTAGGTGACGGGATTTTTATTAAATTTATTCTGGTATCGTTGACTGATACCCATAACACTAGCATGTAATTTGCTCTAAAATCGAATCTGTGGTCTAGCGGTTCGACGTGGGCGTAGAACTTGACTTCTTGAGGTCCCAGGTTCGATCCCCCAACGCAAAAATAGAAAATATTTATTTTCAATTTTCTAATACAAAATAACGCTATCTGGGGTTGTACATGTAGCCGGTTGGCGATTGGTGGCGAACCTATCCCATCGTGGGACGTACACCCGTGTTCTAGAAACTTATTTGGTTAAATAATAAAAAAACGCTATGCGAAGTACAACTTTTAGCTAGGCGATTCTTACGTTAAGCCATCCAATTTATTATTATAAATTAGTTCAATATCAGTTCTAAGTATTGTTCATGAATTCATCAGGATCGAGAAGTATCGAGTGCTAAATGTCACGATCGTTGCAGGTCAGCTCACTCGATACTCTCTGCCTACCCTGTAAGAACTTGACGTGAAGATAAGTAGATAGAGAGTATAACATCAACTTATAATGTGGTACCTATACTGTGTTCTATTACTTTATTTACCGCGTCATGTGAAATTTACCATGTCACGTGCTATTTACCACGTCATGTGTTATTCATTCCGTCATGTGCTATTTATCACATCATGTAATCTCATTCATTATTTTTAAACAAGATTTTAACAGTAAAACAGTATAAACGTTTTATTTGTTTTTACCATGCCAGGTATGGTCCATCCCAAGGATTGGAAGGGAACGAGGTTGTTGGCACCATTTTGTGGTTCGTTGGTCACCGTCACCCAGTATATGGGAATGCCTTCCTTTTCATAGTTCTGAACAAATCTGGAAATGCCTAACACGTTTAGTATTGCAGAATCTTTGATTAAACATTTTATTCTTATATTTTTGTTGGACTAATTCGGCACCATTAGCTATCTTTCGAAAAAAGAATCATCAAATCACGACGTAGTATCTAATTAAATAGATGGAAGCGGTGTTTGCAGTTTTACTTTGCTTATTTACCTATATTAAATAATAGCTAATTACCAACTTTACAAACCTTCGTACATACATCAAAATAAAAGATTTTTTCCATAGTAAAAGGTATGCTAAATGTTGACCAGAACTATAAGCTACTACTTCCACAAAATATAAAAATGTAAATGTGAAATATGAAAGAGACAAACAGACAAATGATTATCCTCGTTTTGGGTTCTGCAACCTGTACGCAATTCGTAGCTAACGAATGTTTTTAAAAAATAAGACATGTAGCTACCTACAACTTTAGTTTTATCACCAATTATATGTTCAGATTTTATTTAGTCTACTGATTACATTATGTTTGTAGAAATTTCAAAGCTCCCTTTCCCTCTTCCAAAATCACGTTTTAATCAGTATTAATTTGGAATGGCTTAAAAACAAAAACAAAAAGTGTAATCATGTAAAACATATAACAATTACTTTTTTCCCCGTGTTGGTGCGGGCTCCTTTGTAGAATAGACCATCTGGCTTCCTGTGCCAGGCAGCTAGGTAAAAGGCGAGCGTAGGCTTGCCGTAACTAACACCGTGATATCTGACTAGGTGGTATAGTTTCGCAGCGACTCACCTGGATTGGTACCACCGCCTTACCTATTCCTGCCGCAATAACGACATGACGTGTTCCGGTTCGGAGGGTAAGGTAGACGGTAAACTTACTTTTGCTAGAGGCCTAACATCCCGGCCTCTGGTTGGCAACGCACCATTACAACCTTTGGTGTCTCTAGGCGGCGGGAATTTCTTACCATCAGGAAATCCGTCTGTTTGTTTCCAATGTCATAAAAAAAATTGTTCTAGAACATTAGGGAAATGGATTACTGAGACTTTCTTTGACAATGACGTGTGGACATACGGGGCTTAGAAATCATGACCTTTTAAAGAAAAAATAAATACTAGTGATATCTAACTATAAGTTACTCCCTCATAGGTCTTCTACACGGATTAAAACATTGCTTGTAAACATTTCCGCCGCATTCCGATCCGGTGGTAATTATAAGTATGATATAGACTTGTCACAAGTGCCTCCTGTAAGGTGTATGTGAATTAAAAATATATTCTGGTCTGCATTAAATTATGATTTATTTCAAAGTTTCCAACAAGATCACCTTTGTGGAAGGCGTGATGACAACCGTTTAGATGATTCTCACCTAATATCTCTTTATAGTTACGGCAAGGGATCAATCTCTTTCATATATTTGAAGTGAAAACTCCTTTAGCGGCGTTGCGCACTTTTTTTTGGAATGGGTAAAATCTTCTAAACTCGCGTCAGATCGTCAGAAAGCGAGACTGCGCACTGCGCATGTGCGAATAAGACGGCGCGAGATCTAAAATAAAACGTAGATATTATTTTAGATGCTGTCTTTGTATTGCTTAGATATTTCCGAAGAGTATAGGATGCGCAATTAATAATACGTCGCAATATACCTTATTGCAATATAATTACATTCTCACATATTATAGCAGATACGTATAATATCAATATACTCTATATTATGTTCTATCTTGAAAATAAGCTTACTTACACGAGCAATGTTCGTTGCACAGATAATATAACGACGCTGCTAGCCGTCACGTGGTCTTACTTTAGCGAGATTTTGTCAAGCCAAACGCTTATCGGTATGAAAATAATATGAGTGCATAAATGATAATAAGTACTTTCATACTAATAATTAAAGCAATTCGTGCAAAATTATTCCCTAACCATTCCAAAATATCAAAAATGCACAACTTTAATATTCAAGTTTTCACTTCTGCCGGCACTCCCGGAGTGTAATCCGTTTTTTTTAAATAGGCAAAGCCTCCGTTGCCTCTATTACTTTACAGCTCCTCTAAAATAATCAAAAATTGTTTAAATTATATAAAAACACCTTTCCTCTAGATACTAACTTGCAAAAATAATTAGCTAGGGTTTGGAAATATTTGTCTTTCAAGTAGCCTTGGCCCACAAATTGATTATTGGTCTTCATCCACGTAGGGGGTGACCACAGAGACCCCATCACTCGGACTGTGTCAACTGCATGTCTCATACATTTCGTTATCATAGGAATCTGAAAATAGTTCTAAATGTTAGGAAAACATAACAGACTAATAAAAGATGAATGCCGTTGTTATCAAATGTATTAAAGAAAAAATAATCATTCATAGCTAGGATATTCGTGCGCTGTCATCAGTTCGTGCTACCTCAACCATCGCGCGGTTATTTCATTAAATAATATTAATAACATAGTTAATTGAGAAAATAACACTAAAAGAAATATTTGAGAAAAAAGAAAGAAAATTAAAAGTCTGCAGAAATATCATGTACAAAGTAATCTGACAGGTTTAAACATGTTTTGTCTCCATCTATGACTATTGTTGAAAGAAGATAGAAAGTGAGCAACCAAATTACCATCAACGTCTTAATCTATATTATATACCTATAAAAAAAATAAGTACATAAAAAAGAATTCCAAACTCGCGCGGTCGCGACGACCGCTTCATACACATACGGATCACGCCCAATCACGCCTATACGGATGGACTAAGTAATTGTTAATTCTTATTTTGTTGTGTTAGTTAATTGTCAGGAGAAGATTCATAAGAAAAGGGAAACCATGGAAATTGCAGGGAATGTATGTATGTATCTTCACGTCCATATCGCCGAACAGGTTGGCAGAGGCACAACCAGGTCACCCACGACTAGCTGAAGACACTAAGTCCCACAATGTGATAGGTGGCAAGCCTGTCGCCAACCGGGCACATTTCCAATCCCGAGCAACATTTTTTTTGTTAGAAAATTGGAAAAACCCAATTATCTTTTTGTTGCTTGACCCGGGATTCGAACCCAGGACCTCATGCAGTCAAGTCCAACACCAGGACCGCTAGACCACAGAGGCGATTGCAGGGAAATGGGAAAAATATCGCTTAAAATGTTAGTAGCTATCAATGTCAAGCGATACAAAGTTGGCCATGTCGGCTTGTAGCGTAGCCTATAACATACCCACCTTTAAACTATAGTCCTCTTTGGCCAAAGCAAAGTAATCCAGAGAGGTATCATCAGGGTGGTCATCGTCATAGCTGTAGGGGTATCGGGAGAAGTCACTTGCTCCAATAGGTACACGAATTATGTTATACTCACTGCCATTGCTTCCGAAGTAGGACCTGGTGATAATATTGTAAAATCTTATTGCTGCACAAAAGTTTTAAAGTAGCAGTCTACGTCCACAGTTTTACATGGGTAAAATTAATAGGTAGGTACTTATATTTATATTGATCAATCCTCTTTCCATATTACGACTCCTTGATGAAATGAAGTTTAGATTTTGTATTGGAGCCTATTAAAATAAGTTTAACAGTATTATTAGCGTAATTTGTTAATAAACCAATAGAATGATAAAAGTAAATAATATTTTGTGTTAATGACATATCCTAATCATTAGAACATTATCTTATTAATCCAATGAAAACAATATTTAAACCAAAGTGCATTTCCTAAATAAGCATTATTTTCATATTGACCGACTCGGCTCGACCGAATTATTCCTTAAAATATTGAATTTCAAATTCTATCGGCAATTTGTTACAACTCAAAAAAGCGCCGACACAAGCAATAGTTAGTTTAAACAAATAAATAACAATAATGAGATAATTACTCAATAAGCAGTCGCTGGGCAGGTTTTGATAAACTCATCCAGTTGATGCCGGCAGCATCAGTCACTGCTCCTCCGAACCCTTGCACGGTCTTATACTTCACTGATGGGTTCAATTTCAACACCTTTGTATAACGCTTAACTACGCAAAAAAATTATCTCAATTTTGGGTGGAGGTATATTTGTTAATAAACATTTTAATTTTTTAATATAATTGTTTAAAAGAAACAACATAAAAATAATAAGCCAATTTTTAGTGATGATCACAGTGTAATGCATTTGCTATCTCTGTTGGTCACAGGAGATAGAAAATATAAAACACGTCATTTGACAACTATTTTATGTACACTTTACCCAGTGATCACTAAAAAAGTACGCTAAACCCCCGCTTATCTTTACTTTGGTATAGATAGATATCAGGGCCGTCTTAGATTATGCTGGGGCCCTTGGGCACATAAAAGCTTGGGGGCCTGGGGCTCACAAAAACTTCGGCCCTTTTGGAATGTAAAGAAGTCAATTTTAATTTTTTTAACTTTCTATGCTCACAATTATTGACAAACTAGCTGTGCCTGCGGCTTCACCCGCGATATTGAATGCTCCCGAATTAGGACAGCGAGCAAAATGTAATGCACCCAACCAAAACATTTTAAGGTTAAATGTGAGTGAAATAGTCGATCCTTCGGGGCCCTCAGTGTATAGGGGCCCTGGGCACTGGCCTCGTAAAGACGGTATATTCATCTTTCAATGTCTAATCACTGTAAAATAAAATGGCATTAACAAAAGAGGCTAACTCAGGAAACGTTGGCTACATGCCATATATAAACAAGACGTTTCACAAATTCCAACTTACAAACGTGGCGAATATCTGAAAATTACGGTAAAGTGACGACGATGATGATCAGGACTATATGTAACAATATGTGTAAGTCGGTAGAAGATGCAAGGGATATCTGATGGTCTGTTATTGGAGACTCAAAATAGTTTCAGGTCTATAAGAGGGTGTACGGATCAGGTGTTTTCACTCCGAAACATCGAAGCATCTGACTGTGGATCAAATGTTTTCTATGGATCTCGAAAAAGCGTTTGATAGTGTTATATGTAACGAACTTTGGGATAATTTGTAGGATTATGGAAAAACGGGTCCCTGCTATGAGCTGTGTATTCCATGTATTTAGATTATTAAGAATGTGAAAGAGTAGACGGAAACTTATCGCCTTTGTGTGATGTAAGCATTGGCGTCAAGCAGGACTGTGTGTTGCTTAACTTGTATTTGGACAAACTCCTTCAAAGATTAAATTCAATGAATATGGGAATACGTACGGGGGACCAATTGGTGAGCTGCCTGCTTAATGCAGACGATGCTGTACTTTTAGGGTCTACACCATCTGAGCTACAAGCACAAGTCACAGTTATGAAAGGTGATTGTAAAAAAAGAGGTTTACATTTGAATGCGAAGAACAGCAAAGTAAAAAGACGTAAGCAGAACGGATGTAAGAGTTTTAGTCGATGATATAGTGCTAGCACAAGTGAATGAAATTGTATATCTTGATTGTGATTTTAGTAGGGATGAAAAGCACACCGAGGATGTACAACGGAGAGTGTGTGGAAGGAATAGTGTGAATGGAGCACTGAGTCAACTATTTTAAAGAAATGTTTTGAGTCAAGATCCTAGACTTGCTTTGCATAATTCTGTGCTTATCCCAACATTGTTGTATGGAAGCGAGTGTTGGTTATGTCAGTAAAAGCATTAGAGTAGGTTAAATGTGGTCGCAAGAAAGCGCTACTTAAAATCTGTGGAGCATTTATTAATTATTAATCTGACTGAATTCGTAACAGCGATTCCGAGAAAGAGTGGGATTAAAACAAGGTGTTGGTGTATTAATGAGAAAACCAGTGCAACGTGGTTCGGTCATGTAAAAAGAAGAACAAATAAAAGATTTACAAAGTATTTAAACAATGCAAATGTGTGAATGTGAATATATGTACATACCCGGGGAGACCTAAGTTGATATTCCATGACCAAATCACTCGGCCATTATCCGAGGGTAGTATCAAGAGTCTCCAAAACTGTCGTGTTTGTATGACTGAAAACTTTGTACTTACAAGTTTTACAAATTGGCATTGCTTTTCAATGTTTTATTAGAATGCAGTATCGGCACTTTCAAGATATAGGCAAAACAATACATAAAAACCCTACTTCTGACATGTGTTTTACAGTACTTACAAGAAAAGTTGCAGTCTTTTTTCTTCATGCGTCCTTCCTTAACATTGAATCTTAGACCGGCCTAAAAATAAAACAAATTTGACAATTGCGTGTTCATTAACTCTGAAGTTAGATTGTACGTGTGAATTCTGATTCCAATTGCGGGAAAACACATTTCTAGATCTTTTTTTCATTTTTGTCTCCGTCTGTATCCGGACCGCGATAAACGCCAAACCTGCCGAACCGTTTCATTGAATTTTAGGCACTTCATGTTCCGAAAAAGGTTTTAGGATACTTTTTATACGATCGTAGGAATTTTTGGAGCGTAATTTCTTATCTTCATTGTTCACTAAAGGATACCACACATTTTGACACGCAGGGACGCAGTGCTTCACACTACAATAATCCGCCCAGATAGCTTTCACACACTTTGTATAGAACAACGCATAGTATGCCAAGCCGCATCGTAATAAAGGTTCCACGTGGATGTAAGCATTGGTTTGAATCCGTGTGGAACATAGATGTAATCCAAATTTTGGTTTGTTTCAAAATAAATTTTCCACTAAGGTCACCTTTGTAGATGGCGTGATTAGGGTGTGATCACAACCGTCTGGATGATCCACGCAGCCTCCCCATGCCCTAGCGAATCTACACGCTCCGCTCCGTCAATAGTAGGCACAATCCTTAATTCCAACGAATAATGTAAAATTATTTAATATAAAATAATGACCACATGTTCCAATTATTATTTTGACACTCATTCATTATAAACACAGCAAAAATTGCTGCGATCTCACTTGCTAGTTTCGTTTGTCTTTATTTTCATTCTCTTTTTTCATAAGCCATGAAATAATTTAGGCTTTAGGAAAATAATCATTTGTCTTACCGTTTTATCTAAAAGTATTTCTGCATCATAGGGCTAATATGCTTCACGCTTAAGTTTAGTTGTCATTAGCCTGTACTTATTCCACAACCGGAATGTTATCATAATGACAAGTATACTATCGTATTCTGGTTTAAAGATGAGAGCGGATGTTATATAAATTTACCCAAAGGGATATCCTTCCAGCTCAGTCTGGCAACGTATGCCTTCTTAAGGCGTCATAGTTTTCTTACCATCAGAAAATAAGTTTGCTTGATTGCTTCCCAATCTCACAAATATTGGATTACTCTATACATAATACCTTGGAAGTTGTATAAGCAATATATTTGCCACAAGTGGCGGTCCTTCTGGTGATGGTATCGCAGTAGGTGGAATTGCAAACACATACCACCGACTCGTTGGGAATCGACATCGCTGCACATGGAGAATCTAGAATATGAAAAAAATTACTTGTTTGCGCCCTAAGACAGCTAAAGCCACACGGCTCTCTTGGTGATAAAAGACATCTCTGGCTTAAAGAAATTAGAGGCTTTAATAGCTGCGTCAATGTCCTGTGGTCGGGATGCTTGGATTATATACCCAGACATAAAATAGGTAAGACGATGAAGCCCTATCCGAGCTAGTTGCTGAACAGCACTCTATCACCAGTGATCTTGATGGTAAGAGGTAAGCATTTAACCACTATTGTCTCTCTCCATCAAAAGAGCCTCGTGCTTGTTCGCTGCTTTAAGGCACTTTACATTAACATGGACTATCACTTTTATTATAAATTCATGTTTGAATAGGATTATCGTTAGTGACTATTCGTTACGGTTCTAAATACAAGGTGAGCTTCGGCTCACAAGTCACAGCACTTCACAATCCAGGGATCATGTAAGTTTGGGGTCCTAGACCTAAAGATTAACTATCTGGGTGACCGAGCGTGCTTCACATGACTTAATTCGTGCGGTTCATTTTATTGCGCAATGTAATAGCACTTGGCGCCATCTACATAGTTTTAGACAGAAATTATTAGCTTTCAGACAAATTAAAGGTAGTGAGTTAGTTTGCTACTGAAAGAAAATCTGCGAAATAAATTTTGAGACATTTGAGTTCTCCCGGTTAAAGTCAAAATAGGAGTTAGTTCTGTAAACAATGCAATCTTATAAATAGCTGTTGATAATAATCCAAAAAGGCCGCTTCATTTAATTTATATTTCTGTACAATATACATTTTTATTTTCTCTCGATAGGAGTATCAAATGAATTAAACATTGAGCCGTGTCTTCGGCTTTGGTGGATTCCCTGGTTGTACCTCTGCCTACCTATTCAGGGATATGGGCGTGATACTTCTATAATATAGTTACGACAACCCCTCGTTTAAAGTACAAATAAAAGGTAACAATTATTTCCACTTACCTGATTTCACCTTAATTATGAAAAAGGATAATATTATGACGGTTAGTGGAAAAACAACAAACTGCTTCATGTTTAACCTCAATGGTTATTTAATTCTGATGTGTTTATTTTAATACTAAGAGCGTGTTTACATTTCGGTAATTTGGTAACAATAAAGATTATATGTTATTGTCTTTTAAGTAACCTAAAACAAGTTATGCTACAGTTAATGTTTAAAACTTAGAATGTTATAGCTGTGGCGATAAACTTTGTACCGTAGGCAAGTACGGCTAGACAATATCATGTGAACATTTTTAGTATTTTTTTCAAATGTTTTAAATATTATTGTCATTCTATTCTGCGGCGGCTTTACCTAACGCAAGGCACAGGGTAGCAGGTCTTTGCAAGGCCCTTTGTAGTAAGTAAGGTATTTGATGCAAAAGTCTTTTTATTTGGTTTGGGTGTTGATCATGTGTAGAAATGGTAAAGCAATGCAACTAAATAAAGTTTGAATTTTAAAATATGAAACATTGATTTTTATGCTGAAAAGTTTACAAAATTTTCAAATATTGAGATGACAATTTATCAAACGATAATCATAAATTTTTGCAATTTTTTTCACGTTCACGCCAAAGCTTTTGCTTTACGAAACCCCCATTACCCCTTTTTACGAAAGTTGCGCAGACGAGGGAACATGAAATTTGACACAAATATACTTTATCTATACGAAAAGTGCAGAGCTCTAGTATTTTTTAATAATAATGCTTACAAAGTGCATTAAATAAAAATAAAACATTACTTATACAACCACGTATTTGTCACACACAAACAGAAATATTGATAACGATAGAAGATCACAGATGGCGCATAAACTACATTCATGTTTGGTCTTGATAAATAAAGATAGCGTTCTTGTCAAAAAGATAATTAAAAATAGAACCTTGATAATCATAATAATTTATTATGGTTGAATTTCGACAACTGGATAACCACTAGTCACAATAATTTAACAAATGAGCTACGTCATTTTTGATTGAAAGAAAAGCAAGGGCTGAAAGCCGATTTTGTGTCATCGATATCGTCAAATACATTTAATTCATTTTAAGCCTCAATAAACTTCATTCAGTGGATGCAACAGTGACTAGCGTGGTGGTTATAATTCTTAGGATTAATTCGGTAGCGGGTCTTCAATTTGTTTTTTTTTCTTTTATGTATATAAACACCGAGATAATGTTGTCGCTTTCTTCATATACACGGATATAGATATTCAGTTCTATAACGAATTCATATCCATTAATAATTTACACGTCGTTGCCATGCTCAAAAGTTGACTATCAGTAATTTTCTTTAATTATTTTATAATAATATACATATAATCAAACATGCTCTGATGGTGCCTCAAACTTAGGATGGCAGCTTGAGCGCACATTGTCGGCAATGACCTAAAAATATTTTATTGAAAATCTTTTATTAAAAAAAAAGATTTGAAAATCTCTTCAGCATTAAATTCATGAACGTCATCTTCCTCTTTATAATTAACATATCTTTTTTGCGATGTCTTTTGAGTTCTTCCAGTCAATAGCATTTTACACGGCTATTTTCTCTTCCAGGTAAAAGGGATTACTAAAAAAACATTTATCTATATATTTATATCATCGTCTAGGTGTTGCACAGCCATATCTAAGTGCAGTGAAAGTTTGTACATCTAGGTGTCGCGCCTCTAATAGTAGCTATTCCGGTGACCTGAAAGACTTTCTCTTTTTTGCATTAATAATATGATATGCATTTATAATTAGAAATTAAGAATTAGATTAAAAATACCTTTGAGTTAAAAAAACCGTAACATAGATTTATGGAAAAAATAAACAGGACTGGACTTAGGTACTCTAGAATTTATATCCCAATATGAAGACAAGCCTGAAATTTTCCAATAGTATCAAATAAGTAAAGCAATATTTTTACATTGTAAATTGCCTTGTTGTGACATCAACGAGATTATGAACATTGAGCTCCTTTGCAAAATGTTTAGTAAATTAACTTTAAGTAGGAAACATATAAATAAAAACATTGAGCACCAAGATCAGTCATAAGAGGTCCATAATAAGCTAAAAATTAGTTTTCTGTGTCACAAGAAATCTAATTCAAAAATTTATTTCGTGTAATGTTAATTTAATACGGCAGTAGCGATATTTTGATATAATTTATGGAGACTAACAAAAATAATTTCATCTTTTCGTCGCCTAATATGTCATCCTGAGGTTCTTAAAAGCCTTAAACGTCTTGCATAAATATGTAAACACCTTCAAATCCGAAACTCAAACATGGTGAATAAGAATAGGTTAGGGTATAAATAAGGGCGAGTCTTCTCAGAATCGACTACATATTCTATGTATTATTTCTGTAAGAACATGGCCCTTACCGTCTCTGTAAATTATTTGTATGAAAACTTTCAACAACGCCTCTGTTGGTACCTAACCTAAGAGAAACATATTCTTAAAACAAAAAAGTGTCATAGATTTTGACAATTAACCTACCGAGTGTAATCTATATCAACTCATGGTAAAGGCTCAGGTAATAAATTATTTAACCAGCGGAAGTCAACTGAAAAAGCGGATTTTTTTTTATTATAACAATATGTTTGTTATAATATAAACGAACTGTTTTAATGCATCAAAATGATATATTTTTCCAAGGGAACGTAACCTCAAATCTTATATTTTTGAAGTTATACTTCTTTTGGCGCGTAAGGAAAAAATGATGAGGGTAAATTTTTACGATGCGCGCGCACACCGTCACGAAAAACCGACATGATGAAGTTAGCTATAGATAACATTTTAGTTTTTCAAAAAAAGGTACCAACAAAGTAAAAGTAAGGACATCTACGTATGTTTGCGTGAGAACTGACAACTGTATTCACAATATTTCTTTATTTCTATGGTTAGTGTCATTTTCTCTACAAATGTAAAATAAGGCAAAAGATAAAATTTTTAAAAAGATTTTTATCTAATTACGCCGAAGAAGTATAATTTCAAACGCGTGTACATAAGTACACACACATATTTTTTTTTGTAAATATAGCTTTAGAGAAATTGCCCGTGACATAGATTTGATTTCAGAGAAAAGTATTTATTGTATATTCACGCCCATATCCCCGAAGAGGCAGAGCTACAACTATTACACCCAAGAATAGCGGAAGACACTAAGTCCCACAAAGTGACTGGTGGCAAGTCTATCGCCAACAGGCAGCCTATCCAATCCCGGGCAACTTGACTTTTATAAGAAAAAAATAAAAATACACATTTTCTAAATATTGTTCACCCAACCTGGGGATCGAATCCAGGACCTCAAGAAGTTAAGTCCGACGCCGGACCGCTAGACCACAGAGGCGATAACATTACATGATTGATTACAGTATTCAAAGCATTAGTGGTAATTCTGCTGTTCACAAACTAAACTTATTATATATGTGATATATTTTTCAAATCAAACAAAAGAAATCGAATGTTTTAGACATGTCAGATTAATCTGAAAATGTCAAATTGTGATGTTTTTCGTCAACGTTTTCCGAGTGATAGATTAAACATCTGTAGAAATGATGTGTACGTTCTAATTTGGTAGCACTGCACTTAAAATTAGTTTATTGAGTGAGAGTGCGCAACAAAATTACTACCATTGTGTAGTGCTTGGTGGTTCCAGGGCACACTTTGTATGAAAAGTGGTCCATCTCCTTTGCTCTCAAGCATATCTTATACAAAATCAAAAATACAATCAAGCAGCAATTAACAAATTAATTTAATAAAATTAAACAACACAAGGACATGATCATTTTTTAAGAAACACCAAGGTAGTTATAGAGGCCGACTCCATGCGCAAGGATATAGTTTTAGATCCATACACGACTGCTACATCTTCTTCTTCTTCATTCCTGTAACACATTTTGCAGTAAGTAAGCCGTTTGCAATAATACATAATAATAATAAATAAATATCCCTGGACAAATCACACAAATTGAATCTAACCCCAAAGTAAGCAAATTATATGCTTGTGTTATGGGTGTTAGTCAACGATACTATTACATATAAATACTTAAACAGATACCAGAATAAATTTAATAAACACCCAGACCTGGAAACGCAGACATCTAAATGTTCATCACACAAATGACTGCCCCCGTCGGAAATCGAACCCGAGCCTCGCGGTTGGTCGACGTAGTGAGGCGAGTACGCTAGCCACTCGACCAACTAGGCGGTCAAATTAGGCGGCAATCCAGTCAAAAAGGGAAGGTTCTTAATTTCACTTTATGTTTTCTTATAATATGTATGTTATTCAATTACTCGTCAAATTATGAACCAATTTTGATCATGGTTTCGAGGTGGTTCCATATAAATTTTATTATGTTCCAACCTGTGGTTTACTAATACTAACTACTAGTAAGATTAGTTAGTAGTTACGTGGTTAACTACTAGCAAGATGGTGATAAAATTTATGTTGGACCATCTCAGAATCATTAGCAAAACAGTTGGAGTCGTTTTTTCAGTTTTCAAGCGCTTGATAAGAAATACTACTCATCATATAATCTATACTTATAAAATAACATGTTATGACTGACTGACTGGTTCAACATTGCCGAGGAGAAACTGTTTGAGTTACTTCTATCAAATTTGGTGAGTAAGGTCGTCTTATTGAGTAGGTACCCAGTAAGAACGGAATTTTTTGTGTTATAGGAAGGCAAACAAGCAAACGGATTGATGGTAAGAAATTCACGACGCCTAGAGACACCAAAGATGGTAATGGTGCGTTACCAACCTGAGGCCGGGATGTAAGACCTCAAGCAAAAATCAGTTTACCGGCTACCTTACCCTCCGAATCGGAACAAGTCATGACTTTATGGCGGCAGGAAGAGGTAAGTCGGTGGTACCAATCCGGGCGAGTCGCTGCAAAACTCTACCACCTAGTCAGATGTCAGGGTGTTAGTGATGATAAGCCTATGCCCGCCTTTTACGAGCTGCCTGGCAAGAAAGGCAGATGGTCTATTCTGCAAAGGAGCCCGGAAGATCGTCATTTTTTTAAGTTAGAAATTTCTGGATATTCTAACCCTAAAGATGTGAAATAGGGGTTGAATTTTTGTGTATACCATATTTAGTGATTATTGCGCCTTATTAATGGGGTATAATCACTAAATATAATAACTGCCACGCGAGCAAATCCGCGGGTAAGAGCTAGTAAATACTCAAATTAAATGTATTATCTAAAAACACTAAACAAATAGTATCCAAAGAGTATAATAGTACAATACATTTTAACAGTATAATGTAGGCAAAAACTTTGGATTATTTTGGACTATTTCTTTCTGGAACTTTGAACTTTGTATCTTGACGCCCATATTCCGAAGAGGCAAGCAGAGACACTGCTAGGGCCCCGATTTATATAATATACTAGTGGTCGAAATTCTACCATAATCAATTTTATTATCTTGTCGATCAGAAAGCCATCTTCACTTCTCAAGACCATCTACTTAGTTTCCAAACTGTTTGGTGAGCCATCTGTGATCTTTTATAGTTATCATCGATATATTTGTTTGTGTGAGTCAAATGCATGGTAGTGTGGGTATTTTTTTATTTATTGATTTTATGTACTTTATGCTTATAATTGAAAAATTCTGTTTTGCACTTCTCCTACCTATAAACTATAAGTGTGCCAAATTTTTTTGCTCCAGCATCCGCGCCATTTAATATATATTAATACGTGATGCCAAAACTTTGGACTTCTTTTTACGAAAATACATAGAATTTACCTAAATACATAGAATATATTAGCTGTCCCAGCGAACTTCGTCCCGCCAACATCCGGATAAAAACTATCCTATCTTTTAAGATGGACCAAACTACAGATACTTACATGAGAAATTTTATCGAAATCGGTTCAGTAGTTTTGGAGTTTATTGGCAACATTTTTATATATATAAGATTTGCATACTAGTTGACCCGACATAGCTTTGCTATCATGACTGATAGTTATGCAAAAATCATGTTTTCATTAAGTTATGTAAGTTTTCTGATTTTCGTCTAAACTTTTAGCAGTTTTTCCATCTTAATAACATTCTTCTGACAAATATTAATGCTAAAAAATAAACAAATTGTTTCATCTACTCACGCGTGAAATAATGACCAAGGGTAACAGATATTCACTTTTATATGTATAACAGGAGATTAACTAACTCTTTAAGTACTGACGCTACAGTATCTTAGTAGTATCTTAACTGGGACAATTGATGGTTTTTTTTCTTTCCTAAGGACAGTCAAAGGCAACAAATAAAACAATAAAAAATACGAAATTGTTCCATCTGTTCATGGGTGGTGCGATGACCAAGGAAAAAAATAGAGAGAATTTCTATTTCTCTTTTTATGTATAACATCTATTTGCAAATAAGACTCATACGGCGATAGGGAATTCTATTAATCCTACTAATATTATAAACTAGCTGTTACCTGCGGCTTCGCCCGTGTTTTTGCAGGAATCGGTTGTGCGATCGAGATTAAAAGTAGCCTATATGTTAATCCAGGTCACATTCTATCTGTGTTCCAAATTTCAGACAAATCCGTTTAGACATTCAAGCGTGAAAGAGTACCTAACAGACATACACACATCCTTAAAAACATTTATAATATTAGTAGGCTACTTTTAATCCCGTTCGCACAACGGGTTCCTATGAAAACGCGGACGAAGCCGCCGGCAACTGCTAGTTTGCGAATAAAGTAACTAAATTGTCACGAATTGAACCCAAGCCTCTTGTATTGATGGTGTACACTAACATCTTGATATCTATTTCAAGAAGGCGATCAAATACCGCAACATTATTAACAAGATACAAAACACGTATCTATGACGAGAAGTAGTTTAATCGCCATGTTAAAATCAGTAAAAATAGAGATAATGGTCGTAATACGTGTGATAGCTCATTCGATTTCGAGTGATGCATGAAAAAATGTGCTAAAAATGTTTTAGTAGATAAAAATTGCAAGTTATAACCAAACATTTTGAAGAACAGTATTATCCAAGCACAATTTTTACTGACTTATAAGGATAATGCTTTTTTTAAATGATAATGTAAGGTGTTTATAAAACATAATTTAAACGCAGTAAATCTGCAAAAAATCGACTTTAAATTTGAATCTGAATCTGAACATACGTAGTTTTCTAATGAATGCTAATGTAGAACTGGAACAAATTATAATAGGACCACCGCGGGAGTATAGGCATACTTTTTGGTATAGGCTTTCAATTAAAAAAACAATTTTGAAAATCCGTCCAAAAACACCGGAATAATCGAGTAACATACATGCAAAAAATATATGGGTCGAATTAAGAACCTCCTCCTTTTTCTATTTCTAAAATAGCGACCCGCCTCGGCTTTGCACGGATATAAAATATACATATAAACCTTCTTCTTTAAACACTTTATCTATTAAAAAAAAGACATCAAAATCCGTTGCGTAGTTTAAAGATTTAAGCATACAAAGGGACATAGGAAGAGAGAACGCGACTTTGTTTTATACTATGTAGTGATGAAGATGAAAACACAGGGTTTTCGAAGCTATATTTTAAAAGTTACAAAAAATATGGTTTATTGATACCTGCCTACCTAGGTGATAAAATTACTTACAAGATACATTGTTGCCCTTTATTGCTCATGCGTCCTTCTTTTACATCGGACCTTAGTCCCGCATAAAAAATGAGGTGATATATAAATTGGGCGTTACCGCCAATTAGGTATTGAATGAATGAATGAATACACAATTAATAAACAAAATTTAAAAAAAATACTCTTTCACTTATTTCCCGTGTTGGTCAGGGCTCCTTACATCTACATGCATATCAAATTTCAAGAAAAGCGGTTAAGCCGTGAAAGAGCAACAGTAAAACATAATATTAGTATGGATTTTATTCTACTCTCAATTTAAAAAAAAATACAAATATGATGTGCTAAAACGGTGTTAAATATGTGGCAGATAATGAGGAAGCCGGAAAAAACATCAACAGGTTATAATATCTGTATATTACTTGCGACTGCACATCTACTTATGTTTTTGAGTTCTTTCAAAGCAATCCAAATTCCGCTGGTTCGATTTTGATGAAATTTGTTATGAACACAATTCAAGACCCAAATTCAAACACAAACGTGTGTGTTTGTGGTTGTGTGTGTCTAGCTGTGGTATCATAACTTTCTAACGGAGGGACCGATTTTGTCTCGTATTTATTTGTTTGAAAGCTGACGCTATTGATAGGGTTCTTAATTAAATAAAAATTTCTTAATTAAATTAAAAACCTACATGTGGTTTTGTCGGGAGATATTTTTAATTTTAGTCTTTTTACAAGTTACGTCAGTGCCGCTCGTAATGTAAACGGATTTTTAGAGTTTTGAAAAATCCAGTCCCTGAGGAGTTGGATATCACGATTTTGATGGAAAGATGTAACGACCTCACCTGAGAGTGAAGGATGCTATTAATTTGTATGTTATTTTCGTTATCGGATTATTTCACAAGTAAATCTACCCAAACAACTATGACTTAAGAACCTTCAAAAAAAGAGCATAAGTTAAAGGTCGGCAACGCATCTGTGATACTCCTGCTGTTGCGGATGTCCGTGGGTGGAGGTAATAACTTTCCATCAGGTGGCCCACTTGCTCGTTTGCCTCCTCTTGTATAAAAAAATCTAAACAAATTAGGTGTTACCTAATACCCTGTAATTATCTGGATTGGTCACACCGTTCTGGAGTGGCGGCCCCCCACCGGAGGACGTAGTATTGAACGACCTCTCACCCGGTGGACTGACGATATGGTCAAAATCGCAGGGAGCCGCTGGATGCAAGCAGCTGCTGACCGTGAAAGTTCTGGCGCTCTTTGGGGGAGGCCTATGTCCAGCAGTGGACGTCCTCCACCTGATGATGATGATGATGGTAACACCGTTTTGCTAACCATTTTCGTGCTAAGGTCTGAATGGCAGTTTTATTTTACTCAGGCGTTACTTTTCGATAATTCGTTGTATTAAATGAAAAATAAGCCTTTATTTTTTAAACTCCGTGGTACCTAATAAAGTTAAAAATAAAGTTTGAAGTCCGAATTCGAAGAAAAAATCAATCTTAACCAACCAATGACCAACTTTGTCGAACTCACTACTACCAACACAGTCGACGAATGTTTCGCCTCGATACCGAAAATCCACCACCTCCTCGGGAAATTTACCGTACCGTACAAACGCTGCTGTACCTACAAGTACTCTTCTTGCTTCATTTGTATGTTTGATATAGTGCGAGCTTATATTTTGTGGTGAGTTTTTCGATAGGGTTGGCAAAGGATGTGACAAGTTGGATTGTTTCCGAGGATTTTATTCGTGGTCTGGTTGCAGTCGTGGGCCTCAGGAACGTTCGTTACGATCAACACATCCAGTGATACTTGGAAGATTTCCCGCCACAACAATTACTCGGGTTCACATAATTAACAAAACTAGTGGTCGAACGTTAGACGAAACTCGACCATTATAGATTTTAATATCTTGTTGATAAGTACGCCATATTCATTTCTCAAGACCACTACTTTGTTTACAAACCGTATGGTGAGTCATCTGTGCTCTGTTATTGTTATCTGTTATCATCAATATATTTGTTTGTGTGTGTCAAATGCATGGTAGTGTGGGTAATATTTTATTTATTGATTTAATGTACTTTATAAGCATTATAATTGAAAAATATTAGCGTTCTGCACTTCTCCTACACGTAAACTATAAGTATGCTAAATTTTATGCTCCTGGGTTGGCGCAATTTTCGTAAAAATAGGTCCAAGGTTTTGGCATCACGTATGAATATATAAATAAAGGCTTATTTTACATCTGGAGGGTAGGGCAACCGACAAACTTATCAACAAACTTAGACTCGCCAACTCAGCTTGGCAAGAAACCATTTTTATTTTAGTATATAAGCGTCAATTTTTTAGCATTAGGAATTCTGTATGCTAACCAAGAATTAGGTACTTTATGCTTGAATGAAATAAGAGACAAAAATAAAAAGTACTAACATTATAATAAATACTACAATATTTACACTGTATATTATCACTATGGTACAGATATTTACATTCTTAAAAAGCCGTTATTGCTAATGTATTTTTGTTAGTCGTCTCTAAAACAAACCATTTTACATTTATATGATACGTTTTCCTTCAGGGCTTCGTCTTTTATACGCGCAGTATTTATGTGTTCTGAACCTAATGGTATGGTATCCTTCATAGTGTCTAGCTGCCTTTTATCTGTATCAATTAAAGGATTTAAATTCGGTGGTCGTAACCTTGACGCTTTCATCATTCTTGACAATTCACCTCTTTGATCATTTGATTTAAATGGTGATTGTGGTGTTATGCGTTCACTTCTCATTATGTCTTTAACTGGATATCTATCTGAATATTTAGATAAAACTTCTTGATGTTCCATAGAAGGAAATACTGGACTTACATCTTGCATTGTGGAGTCATCTAATAGATATCTGGAGGTTTTTGCTTGGCTAGGTATCATCTCGCTTGCTGACGATTTTAACTCCTTGAAATATGGGCTCTTTTTTAATGAAGGCACCTTGTTCGAAATCTTTTTATCAAATGGTTTTACTTTGTCATCCAAAAAATATGTATCAAATGTTTTCTTCATAGATTTTAATAAATCAGGGCGGCTGGTTGAAGGTACGAGGAGATTCATCTTTTTGATATTTTCAGCTACTTGAGCTTTAGTGTCAGTTTCGAAAGTTTTAAATTTGTCTCGTATATTTTGAAGCCTATCTAAGTGTGACCAATCTTCGTTCTTTTCTGAATTAAATTTGGGAATTCTGTCTCGTATTGTTTTGAGCAAATCTTCATCTTCATTAAAATATTTTGGACTAACGACTCTGTGATCATTTGTTTTAAATATCGTTGATTTCTTATTAAACGGTTTAATTGGATCAGTAATAATATTTTTTGCTTCTGACTTAGTCTCTGAAAGTTTAGGAAATGCTAAACCTTTTTTAGTTGTTTCTTTATAATCGTTAAATAAAACAGGCTTGTTTTTGTCAGATAAATTCCTTGACTTTAGTGGTTGTGTACTGCTTGGAAATCGAAACTTATCCTTAAAATCTTGATTAATAAGTTTATTTGTTAACGGATTTAAGAAATCGGTACCTAAGAACGAATCTTTTAAAACATTTTTTGGATCAGGAAAGAAGTTTCTGTGTTTTTCTAGCTTCAATTGTTTAAGAGGTTTTTTAACTAAGGATTGAACCTTGTCGGATGATCCCTCCACAGCATCTTTAGGTATCGAATTTTCTATTTTGTCCCTGAGCAATGGGCTAAATTTGTTATCTTGATTGGAAACAAGCAAATTTTCTGAATTCTCATTAAAAAAGTTTCTATTCAGATCCTTATTTCTGAAATATTTTTGTATTTTATCTTCTAAATTTACATCGTTCCTATTCAAAACTGCTTTTAAAGATTTTGGTTCATTAAAAGAAGGTTTTGCCAATAATTTTTCGTTTAAATTCGAAGGCATAACTTCAGAGTCCTTACGAAGGTGGTTTTGAACCAAGTTTAAGTCCTTGCTTTCCATGTTTGTTGAAAGTGGTTGACTAAACTGACTTGAAGGACCTTGGTTGCCCATAGAATTATGACAATTACTGTTATAAGCTATAACGTTATTACGCTCTAACAAATTATTAATTTGTTGAAGATGCTTCGCTACTAAAGATCTGTATGAATTGTCATCCATCAAATTTGGCTCAACAATAAATTCTTTCGATAAACTGACTTTTTGCTGAATTCTATTTAAATCTACCGATGGGTAATAGTTATATATCGACTCACTTGCTTCTACATTCATATCATTTATTTTATTCATTGAATTAGCAGGTGCAGGGGTTGGTGGAGATATTCCAAATGTGTTTTCAGTAACTGTTTTATCAGACATATTACCTTCGAAGTTCTTTTGATTAAGGCTATCATAATCCATTTTATGATTTGTTATCTTTGTTCTCGTATCATTCAAATCGGATTCGTAAGTTATTTCGTCACTTTCGGTTTTAGTGTTCTTTGTGTTACCTGCAGAAGATATCTTTTCTGTTACAATATCAGAATCATCAGGTGAATGTGAATCTTGAGTATGATCTTGAGTAGGGACAAAACTATTATTCACAATACTTATAATTTTTATTTCATTTGTATTATTGTCAGCAAGCGCGTCTTCATTTGAAAGCATTTCTGAGTCATTTTTTATTGTTGTATCGTCTAAATCTTCTTTTTGACCTTCCATATTTTCTGTATTTTTCATAGCATTAGGTTCAAATGTAGTTAAATTTTCCTCGTGTTTTGTGACGTTTTCACTAGTTTGGTCTTCCTGAGTATCTGCTGAATTCAAAGGAATACTTAATGGTGTAGGTGAATAATTTGCAAAATTCGTATTGTTTAATGGTAACCATATTGACGACGTATCGTCTTTGATATCGGGAACTTTTTTCGAATTATTAGTGTTATCCACCAGTACACTATTGAGAGATAAATCATCCCTAGTTTTTATTTCCGACGTACTTGATATTATATCTGGAATATTAGTTTGTAAGTCAAGTTTATTCAAATTTAACTTACTTTTATTTGTAGGATCCTGTGTTACTAGTAAGTCTGATAATTCCATTGACTGGTTTTTTTCTGAAGATTCGTGCTTTAGCTTCATCTTGTTAGCGTTATAATTATCATTTAGTTTAGGCTGGATTAACTCGACATCTTTCAGTTTTAACAAATCTTTTAACCTAACTGGCTTTGTTATGCCAGCTGTTGGTTTTAAGTCTTTTATAGATTTTAAATATGAAACGGGATCTAAATGATTGAATATATTATTTTCTTTACTTGGAGAAAAAATGTTACCACTAGAAACGCTATCAAAATCTGTTAGAGACTTAAAGAGTGGTTTTTCAGATAGTGGTTTGTAATTCATATTCTTTAGACTATCTATAATGTTCGGTAAAGTTAAAATTGATTTTTTTGTATTCCATAAAGCATCATTTAGTTCTTTATTAAAGTTATTGTTCTTTGTGAGTAACTCTTCAACATTAGTATTTGCTGAAATTAGTTCTTGATTTGGTTCATTTAACTTCGTCTCTTCTATTATTTTGTGTGCTTGTTCACTAACTGAACTTGCTGCGTTATCCATGTCAATCACATTTTCACTATTCACAAAATTTTGACTAGGTTGAGCATTTGCTAAATTAAAAGTTTGTCTAGCCGCATTTTCACTAATATCCTCACCATGCGATGATAAATTAGCATACACAGTTTCTTGCGTACGTGATTCTTCTGGGTAATTGTCAGTTCCACTATTCAATTCTTCCGGTGTAACGATGATGTTAATAACATTACTTGGTGAATAGTTCGGATTTTGTGTCAAAGAATACATAGACTCTAAGGTTTTACTAGCACTTCTTTCTGCATCTCTAACCAAAGCATCTTGATATTCTTTGTCTGTTACTTCACGTAAAGTTTCCAAAACTGACGACGCAAGACCTACTTCAGGTTCCAAAATTGGTTTAGGAGCAGGTTTGTTTTCCAGAGCTCTGAAACAAATGTTAGTTTAATTTCGTCGGTTAATTCACTCATAAATAGCAGACATATACATTACATAGTTCATTAGCAACAATACCACTGATGCTAGAGTGCTGAACAGCAACTTTCCTCGATAGGGTTCCACCGCCTTACCTCTTGTCGCCGAAATGATACTGCAATGTTCCGGTCCAGAGAATAGGGTAACCGGTAGATTTGTATAAAAGGCACATCAGATCCCACATCCCCGCTACAGGTCAGCGACGCACCTACAACATCTATAGGAGACAACTGTCTTTTACCATCACGATTTTTTTTTATGTTATAGGAAGGCAAACAAGCAGACGGATTTCCTGATGGTATCCGTCAGTAAATAGTTGGTTCTCTTTCTCATCATATTAAAAAAAAACTCGGCGGATCCTATAACGGCGGCCAACGCAAGCCTCCCTTCTAATGGAAAGGTAGTCCTCTCCAAATAACCCACCCAGTAACCATAGCGCAGCACAAAGTTGCTATAATTAGTTATAGCATTGTAGAGAGCAGTCCAATCCATGATGTTTCCAGCTGAGTATTCTGCTTGCATTAGTCATTTCAAATTACAAATTGTAATCTCTATTAGAAATAAATACTCCCAAATGTGAGAAATTACCCTATGTTGTAGCAGGTAATAGTCTAATTCTACTTATATTATCAAAGCTAAATGAAATAAAAGTGTTAAATTCAAAATTGTAAACAAAATAAAATCGCCCCTAGCGTAGTGTGTAGCGGTAGCATCTAGTGGTCTAAGTGTTGGTATTGATTGCATGAGGTCCCTGCTTCGATTCCCGAGTTGCGCAACAAAATAAAAAAAAATAGTTTATCCAATTTTCTAATAAAAAAAAACCTCGGGATTGGATATGTGCCTGGTTGGCGATAGGCTTGTCACCTATCTCATTGAGACTGAGTGTCTTCGGCTAGTCTTGGGTGCCCTGGTTGTACCTCTGCCTTCCTTTCAGGGGATATGGGCGTGAAGATACTTTTTTTTATATATTGTAAATATTAAACCAATGACAGATCGTCAGATTTTACCAACTTTGTAAATAAACAGATGTCGATCGAGTTTTCGTTTACGTTTATAAAATTTTAAAAGCATTTGCCCAGAAATTAATGGAGTCGTCGAAATATTAATTAAGCTTAGTTAAACTGCAATAATCGAACACAATTTCTTTTTTTTTTCTTTTTATTTCCCTGGACAAGTCACACAAATTGAACCTAACCCGTAAGTAAGCAAATTGTATGCTTGTGTTATGAGTGTTAATCAACGATACTAATACATAGAAATACTTAAATAAATACCAGAATATATTTAATAAACACCCAGACCCTGAAATGCAGACATCTAAATGTTCATCACACAAATGCCTGCCCCCGCCGGGAATCGAACCTGAGCCTCGCGGTTGGTCGACGTAGTTAGGCGACTAGGCTAGCCACTCGACCAACGAGGCGGTCATTATAATATCTGACCCTCTCGTTGGCTTAGGGGTTCGCTTACACACCCACCGACCAATCGCGAGACTCAGGTTCAATTACCGACAGGGACAAGTATTTGTGCGATAATTGTCTCTATTTCCGAGTTTGGGTGTTTATTAAATTCTGGTATCTATTTTTTTTATGATATTGGAAGGCAATCAAGCAGACGGATTTCCTGATGGTAAGAAATTTCCGCCGCCTAGAGACACCAAAGGTGGTAATAGTGCGTTGCCAACCTGAGGCCGGGATGTTAGGCCTGGAGCAAAAGTAAGTTTACCGGCTACCTTACCCTCCGAACCGGAACACGTCATGACGTTATGGCGGCAGGAATAGGAAAGGCGGTGGTACCAATCCGGGTGAGTCGCTGCAAAATTCTACCACCTAGTCAGATGTCACGGTGACAGTAAGCCTTTGGTCGCCTTTTACGAGCTGCCTGGCAGGAAGGCGGATGGTCTATTCTTCAAAGGAGCCCGGACCAACACGGGGACAACTATTTAAATAATTTCTATTAGTATCGTTGACTAACAGCCGTAACACAAGCAGATAATTACATATTTTGCTTACTTTGGGTCCAGACTCTCCAGACATATGTATTTATTTATAATTTATTTGATAATTCGGAGACTACTGACCTCATTATGGGTTGTAAAGCCTTTAGTGTGGGAGCTATCATGGAAGCATCAGCTGTGGAGTCCATCAGCTTGCAAGGGCATTCGCTTGGTGACGGAGTGGGTTCGAGCATTTGAGTTGGAGATACATCTTGATCTGCTGTAACTTCTGTTTCAGGACAAGGACAGCACTCTTTGAAGTCCACCTGCCGCGGTGGACGGTCGTTGTCATTTGATATAGGTATGGATAAAATCTGAAATGAAGAAATAAATTATTTGTATCTATACATATAATACAACTAGCTGACCCGGTCGACATTGTTCTAATTTTTTAATGCGATTTTAGCAAAAAAATTGGGTTGAGACACCCTTATCACTTAGTGGTATGAAAAATAGATAGTAGGCAATTCTCAGACCTACTGAATATGCTCACAAAATTTCATGAGAATCGGTCAAGCCGTTTTGGAGGAGTTCAATCACACACACTGCACTGTGACACGAGAACTTTATAATTGTATTAGATCTGACACAGAAGACGTTGTTCTGTTATTTTTTATGTGATTTCAATAAAAAAAATGAAGTGAGTCACCTTTATCACTTAGGGTAAGAAAAATAGATAATAGCCAATCTACTGCATTTACTACATGTAGGTATACATACGCATAGGAAATTTGATGCAAATTGGTAAAGCAGTTTTAGATGAGTATAGTAACTAACATTGTGACAAGAGAATTTTATATACCTAAGTATAAGATAAAACTGTAGAGAAGTGAATTAATTCTGTTTACCTATTCAATATAAAAAAAAATTGATCTCGTCATCCAAATTCGACTGTAGAATTTTTTGTTTTTTTTTGTCTGTTTTTATATCGGTTACCAGGCTGCGACTCATGCCGGATCTATTTAACGGTTTGTAACTAATTTCTGCTCGCGAATAGGTATCTGCTGTTTTTCGAGGAAGGATAAACTTTCTAAGAAGGTCTTAAGTCCAGTATACGGGTAGAAGAGGGATAAAAAACACTACCTATCAGAGGTGGATGTTTGTATGGAGAATTTATTCTACTAGCCATTGCCTGTGGCGTTGTCCACGTAATTAATGGTCCTACAGGAACATTTTTTGGGATAAAAACTATCCTATGTGTTAATTCAAGTTAACTTTCTGTCTGTGCCGAATTTCACGATTCACGAAATTCATTTCACGAAAATCGGTGCAACAGTTATTGCGTGAAGAGTAACAGACAAACATAAAAACATTAGGGTTTATAATATTAGTAGGAATATTTTATTTAATTTAGAAAAAAAAACTTTTTTCCCCTACAAACTATTAAAAGCTGGCAAAGTCAGGCGATACGAATTTCCCGGGTCGGCTAGTTTCTTTTTTACTTTTATAATAATGGAAGGCAAACAAGCAGACGGATTTCCTGATGGTGAGAAGGGCTCGAGCAAAAGTAAGTTTACCGGCTACCTTATTTTCCAAACCGGAATACGTCAGTGGAAGACACTGACGTTATAGGGGCAGAATAGGTAAGGCGGTGGTACTACCAATCCGGACGAGTCGCTACGAAACTCTACCACCTAGTCAGATGTCACGGTGTTACTGACGGTAAGCCTATGCTCGTCTTTTACGAGCTGCCTGGCAGGAAGGCAGATGGTCTATTCTGCAAGGGAGCCCGGACCAACACGGGGTATCTAATAACTTTATAGACACAACTTAAGTCATTAAAGGTACAAAACCATGGTCTATGGACACCATATATGTTATAGGTGTGACATTGTCTAGTGACCCTAACCTCCGGATCTTAACACCACAATATACCTTATTTATTATATAGTATTACACGTAACTTGAAAAAATAAAAATAATAAAATAAATATAATTATGGAGACAAGAGTAGGTAAAGTGGAACCCCACCTTTCTTACGAGATGTCAGACACTTGGTGTGAAACAAACAAAAATAACACAGGGGATACACACCGACCGGAAAAAATTATATATTTATTAAGAGTGTATCAGCCTTGCTAATGCCGTAACAATTTTAGCGCAATCACATTGCAAAAACATTACTCCGATTTCGTTACATAAATAAAAAGAGATCCCAAGTAAATTTTATTAACATCTGGTTAGTGGTTTTTGATATACTTAAAATGCATAAAGAGTTGTGCTTGATCACGTCGCCTTTCAAACAAAAAAATCGCATCGAAATCGGTCCATCCGTTTAAAAGGTATGATGCCACAGACAGACTTACACAGACATGTTAAACATTTGAAGGGATTAACCAATTTTAATGCGGATTTTTTTTTGTTTGAAAACTGACAATATTATGATCGAGATAGTTCTTAGCTACACTAGTTATTAGTTATTTAACATTTTTAATTTTAGGATTATTGATAATGCAATTAAAAGCAAACCCGGTTAAAGTTAAAATATTTTAAGTAAAATTAATTAAAAAGAAAAAAAAATTAAAAGTTGTTTATTTCTTTTAAAATAGTTACATTATTTAGATCAGTTGTTGAGATCAACCTAAAGAGCGAGACCACCTGAC
>NJDD01001798.1:485994-498379 GCA_002245505.1 Calephelis nemesis | reverse complement strand
TACCAAACTAGTAACCTTGTTTACTTTCTTATGCTATAAATCACCAGACTGTATTATATCTGTAAAGTGGCTACGATACTGAAATGTTTTTTATGATATTGGAAGGCAAACAAGCAGACGGATTTCCTGATGGTAAGAAATTCACGCCGCCTAGAGACACCAAAGGTGGTAATGGTGCGTTGCCAACCTGGTGCCCTGATGCTAGGCCTCGAGCAAAAGTTAGTTTACCGGCTACCTTACCCTCCGAACCGGAACATGTCATGACGTTATGGCGGCAGGAATAGGTAACGCGGTGGAACCAATCCGGACGAGTCGCTGCTAAACTGTACCATCTAGTCAGAATTCACGGTGTTAGTGACGGTGAGCCTTTGGTCGCCTTTTACGAGCTGCCTGGCAAGGAAGGCAGATGGTCTATTCTACAAAGGAGGCCGGACCAACACGGGGAGAAATCCGGGGGGAAATATACATAAATATTGTTATATTTATCCCCCGTGTTGATCTGAGTCCGCTGAGTAAAATTGACCATCTCTCTCTCTCCAAGGCAGCTCGTTAGTGGTGAGTTTTAGTTGAAATACAGACCAGTGTCAAAAAGATCACCGGTGGTAGAACGCTGTGCAGCAATTTCTCCGGAAAGGGATCTACCATCTTACTTATTCCTGCAAAGTAGACTTACCGGGAGACTTACGTTAGGCCAAATAACTCGTTCACAGGACTGTAACGCACTTGTAACATCTCTGGTGTTTATAGGCCACGGTTATATCTTACCATCAAGAGACTTTGGCGCTTGTTCGCTGAAAAACCAAGTACATAAAAAAGCCAGGAATAGAATCTATACTTGCTATCGTCGGCACTGGTGGAATTCCATTGTATACTCACGTTTCTTTGTAGATAACACTTGTACATATCCACAATATAGTTTATTTAACACTTCCTGTTACTTTCTAGCCAACCGGTTTCACTTTTTTAGAGCAGCATCGTTTTTATCTTTAGTTTCAAAGCCCTGATGTTGCTGTAAAAGAGTGAAACCGGTTGGCTAGAAAGTAACGTAAAGTGTAAAATAAAGTATGTTGTGGATAAGTACAAGTGTTAACTACAAAAAACTTGTGTAAGCCAGAAATATCTAAATATATATCAATTACGTGTCACGCTGTTTGTCAGCGATGGACTCCTAAACTATTTAACCGATTTCAATCAAATTTGCGCACCGTGTGCAGTTTGATCCAACTTAAAAGATAAGATAATTCATTCCACATCTTAATTAATGATAAAAAAATTACCGTCCGAGCGAAGCTAGAACTGCTAATATACATACAAGTTGTTGTCGGGAATGTTCCAAGATACATTTTCAAAACATTCTAGAATAGATTTTCTTTTCACAGAACGATGCGGCCTAATTTACCCCTCTTGAGCATATACTTCTACGCCCTCTTATCGAGTGGAACATCAAGTGGAGATGACAGGAGATGGCTCATATCTCTAGTGGATCTGGTAGAGTTTGACTACCAAGACCAATGCGAACAACGTGCTGCAGCTGCTTGGGAAGAACTTCTAGGCAGCAGTAGTGGCCTGTCTTTGAAGGTGAGTTCATTTTTCCTTCTGTTTTGAAATCCATTTCATGATAGAGTCTTGATAAATATAGACACAACTGCTACACAGATTATGACCACCTCGTGAGTCGAGAGGTTAGCGTACACGCCTAACGCCACCGTTACCGACCAACCGCGAGGTTAGTGTTCGATTCCCAGACACAGATATGAGTGTGATTAATATTTAGTAGCCCGAGTTCTGTATTTCCAGATTATCACATTTATTCTAGTATCTACTTACGTAATTTTATGTATTTAGTATGGTTGTCTAACATCCATGACACGAACATAGAATTTGCTTGCTTTGGGTTTATAATTTTTTTTAACTTGTCCAAGGAAAATATTTTTTATCAGTTACAACCCCTTTTGACATCACATTAACTCATTATATATAATACAACATGTGGGAATAGCTAACTAATTTTGTAATATATTAATAACCTAAACACAAATAGATAAACAATTTCCATATCACTTAAATAGAGTCCCACTTTTTTACCTACTCACATTACGCACACAGCTACACATTTACATAGGTACATCAGTATACACTTGATATGACCAAAGCCTTTATCATGAGTTAGGTTACGTTCGGTAAGTTACGTGTCGAAATCCGTGATACTTTCGGTCTAAAAATGTGATTCTCTTAGTTACCAATAGAAGCGCTGTTCATAGTTTTCATACAAATAATAAAATTTACAGAGACGATAGCGAGTGTAGTAAACTTGACAAGTCGTAAGAGCTTAGTTTTACCAATTTTTTTCGAGCTTCGCGAAATTTCGATTGCCTTTGAAATAAAGCGTGATTCATTGGTCAAAATTAGTACATTAAAAAAATAGAAATTTTAATAGTTTTAAGCACCTTTTGTCTTAAAAAATTAACAAGATATGTTGAATTGGTTTTTTTATGATAACACTCGTAGAAGGCAAACAAGCAGACGGATTTCCTGATGGTAAGAAATTCACGCCGCCTAGAGGCACCAAAGGCGGTGTATCTGGTTCGAATTATATATTTTATGTCGTAACTAGAATTTCACTTATTGGCACCCTTAAGCGCAGTAGGGATAAATCATAAAGATTACTTACTTAACCATACACACATGTCAACACTAAAATATACACATTCCTTGAACACATGTTTCTTTAAACACTGTTCAAATTTGATTCTTACCCATGAATTTCTGCCACGCCATTCACGTGTAGCATGTCATGGGTAGGATGTTAATTTAAGTCAGTGTTTTAATTGTCAGTTTAATTAAATAGGCACCTTATTGCTGTGGGTAGTAAAGCGGATATTATTTATTAAAAATAAAAAAAAAGTGTCTTCACGCCCATATCCCTAGAGAGGTAGGCAGAGGCACAACCAGGGCACCCACGACTAGCCGAAGATACTAAGTCCCACAATGTGATAGGTGGCCTATCGCCAACCGGGCACGTATCCTATCCCGAGCAACATTTTTTTTATTAGAAAATTGGAAAAACACAGTTTTCTTTTTGTTGCCCGGATTCAAACCCGGGACTTCATGCAGTCAAGTCCAACAAATGAACCGCTAGACTTTATATTCAGTGTCTCCAATTCGAAATATTTTTTCATATTTTTTAGAAATTTAATCAAAATGTGATATTAAATGACTGTTAATTACTTTACTTTGCCCCCGTGTTGGTCCGGGCTCTTTTGCAAAACAGACTATCTGTCTTCCTGCCAGGCAGCTCGTAAAAGGCGAGCATAGGCTTACCGTCATTGGCACCGTACCGTATTGGCATCCTACTAAGTGGTAGAGTTTCGCAGCAACTCGCTAGGATTGGTACCACCACCTTACTTATTCCTGCCGTCATAATGCCGTGCTGAGTTCCGGTTTGTTAAGGTATCCAGAAAAATACTTTTTCTCGAGGCCTAACATCCCGGCCTCAGGTTGGCAACACATCATTACCAGCTTTGGTGTCTCTTCTAGGCGGCGTGAAATTCTTACCATCACGAAATCCGTCTACTTGTTTGCCTTTCAAAACAAAAAAATGGCGGCAGGAATAGGCAGTGGTACCAATCCGGGCGAGTCGCTGCGAAACTCTACCACCTAGTCAGATTTCACAGTGTATTTCGCCTTTTACAAGTTGCCTTATTGTAGCGGCTTTAAAAACATCGCTATTAAAAATAAGGTTATCGTTTGTCGCTACTTTGTTTGTGCTAACATTATTTGTAACATCGAAAATTGGGTCAAAATTGACGACTTGTAAAATTTGATTACCCAGTTTACAAGTTCCACCCGAACCCGTTTAATGAAGCTGAAACTTTGAAGTAGGTGTTCGACATTCATCCTGAGGCATTCAGAAACTTTCTTACACATGTATTATGTCAAAATTTCCACGTTACAGATGTTCAATTGTAGGATGTACGTAAGTAAAATCTGAGATCGTAAGAATAAATTTGTGTTCAATGTTTTTATTATTTATTAGCTATCCCGGCGAACGGATGGAATGCCGTTCCGTTTGTAGAGGAAAACATAAAATATAGTTTTTTTCTAGTTTTATGTTTTTCTTATCTTTTAAACCTTTCTTGGACTTCCACAAATAATTATTTGCGAAACTTCAGGATAGAAGGAAGGTAGTATTGGTTTTGAATTGTAATTCAAACAGATGTAAAATACGCCTTTATTTTGCTAATTCCTCGTAAGCAGCGTAATTATTGTGGCAAGAAGTCTTCCAATCTCCACAGAATGTGACAAACCTAACTAATATTCCCACCGCCTAACTCTGCGATCAAACCACGAAGAAAGTAAGAGCTCGGGAAACAATAGAAATTGTAGTCGTGACAACCCTACCTAAAGTTCCCGCCACCCACCACTTTAGTTATTAGACTAAACTTATTTTAGATGCGTGTTATCTTTTTCTAGTTTAAAAAAAAAACAAAAGAGGTAAAGAATTTTACACAAGTCAGATTAGTCTAGACATGTCAACTCGATACGTTTGAATCAATAAGAAATAGATGTAAAAGTCTTTAGAAATGTCACTTAAAATCTAATCTGACAGCACTAAACGTGTTTGTCACTTTCTATCAATATCTTTGAAAGAAGACAGCGATAATCTAAACTTAGTACAATGAGTGAAAATCACCACGAATAATGAACATAAAATATTAACTAGGTGTTGGTTACAAAACTACATAATTTTTATATACATGTTGAATGACGTAAAAGGCGAGCATAAGCTTGCCGTCACTAACACCGTGACATCCTACTAGGTGGTAGAGTTTCGCAGCGACTCACCCGGATTGGTACCACCGCCTTACCTATTCCTACCGCCATAACGTGTTCCGGTTCGGAGGGTAAGGTAGCCGGTTAACTTACTTTTGCTAGAGGCTCAACATCCCGGCCTGTGGTTGGCAACGCACCATTACCCCCTTTGCTGTCTCTAGACGACGAGAATTTGTTACCATCAGGAAATCCGTCTACTTGTTTGCCTTCCAATGTTATAAAAAAAAAGTTTTATTCAGATAAATAAATGTTTATAAAATTTAAAACCTCCTTGCAAAAGATAAACCTAAGTTTATCCTTTAGCAAAGAAAATGTTATCTGATTAGTTATTATTCTCTACAAAGAAAATATACTTTGTTCCAACCCATAAATAAGCTAACCGTATAAGTCGTTAATCCTTGGCTAACGCTAACTTAGTAACTACACAATAGTCTCAAACTCCACAACACTATCTACAGCGGCTATACATAACCAATAAATACACCCAAACTTCGATAAACTAATGATAACTCTGTTCCGAAACAAACTCACTACATTTTTCCTTTATATCAGGATCCAGGCCTTGATAAAATCTTCTTAATTTAGTAAACAACTCCCGAATTCAGCTATCAAGAGAATAGTGTAGCAATGAATTTTAAATTAAAATGGTATTCAGCAAATAATGTTTCTTTTAGAAGTTAAACTTCTTTAGAATCGTTGTGATTTCAAAACAGGTGCAACGGAAAAACGACAGGTAAGAGACACAAATATATATTCATCTCATTCTTTTGTCGATTTACTGAAGTTTCACTTCTATCGTGAGTGAATCGCACACACACCTTTTTTGTTTTATGAAGCCCTACCTTAGTTTTTGAATACATAAATTATCTCCTTGAATCTAAGGTTGTCTGGCAGAGATCGCTGAAGCGATAAGATCACCTTTGTGCACCTAAGTCAAATATTGTAAGTGAAAGAGTGTGTATTATTTTTTTAATTTTGGCGCCTAATAAAGTGTTTTCATTCATTCTTTCATTGAATGTGTTGCAGTTATCACGCTCTATTATTGGGCATAGTTTGACATGTATAATATTTATTAAAATTTGAATGAACTACGGGTTTAGTTTTGTATTGTATCAAAAGTTTGTTGAAGTTAAATATTTCAAAAGTTAAATAATTTTACACTATTTTACTTTATTCTAAGCAAATCTAACAAAGCATTATTGATTTTAATTAAAACTTCTTATTTCAACAGTTTACTACCCAAACATTTTTAAATTTATTTCAGTACTGGGTTAGGGTAACTTATTACTTTTTCATAACATCGAATAATAGCTTATTTTAATTGATAAACCAACCCAACCTATTATCTCCACTACTTAAAAATATAATCGAAATTTTGCCTTACGCTAAGCTGATTTTAAATGTATAAAAACTTACATAACACTTACGTTAATACTATTACCTAAGGAGAATCTAAACGCGACTTATGGCGGCGGCAGTTTATATTGTCTCTTGGACTGCAACTCGTCGCCACCTAGTTAGTTTCAACTTGAAGTTTTTTCAGTTCTTTTCCCCATTCTTAAAAATTACAAGAAATAGTATCACCAAAGACTAAACTTCGCACTTGCTATACTATCCGTTTAATACCAAAATTCGGAATGTAGGGCACAAAACAAGATTAGCGTACAAACAAACATTGTTACGTAAACAAGAAATGTACCTAATCCTTGTAGGATAACGTAATTCGAATGATTAATAGCGGAAATACAGGTTGATCAGATAATTCAAATGTTTACGGATGGAACTTTAAATTTTGCAAGTAATTGTTGTTTTTGAATTTGCTTTGAAAATTGAAAGTATTTGCTTGCGGAATATCGGAATATTTTTATATATTAAAAATCGATGACAAAACTTAGGACCCCGTTTTACGAAAATTATTGCGCTGACGCAGGAGCATAAAATTTGGCACACTTATAGTTGATGTGTAAGAGAAGTGGAGAATGCTAATATTTTTCGATAACAGTGCTTACAAAGCAGATTAAATCAATAAATAAAACATTACCCACACTAGCATGCATTTGACACACACAAATATACATATTGATGATAACGATAAAAGATCACAGAGGGCGCACCATACAATACGTTTAAATACATTTAAAATGTACTTATTGATTTTTCGAGTTTTTATCATGGAAACTTCGAGGAAAGATACAAAATAAGATTACCGTACAAACAAACATTGATAGAAGTCTAAGACAAATATAATTTTCTAGTATAACGTAATTTGTGTGATTAATCGCGGAAATATACAGGATGGGTGCGATAATTGTCCACAGATTATTATTTACAAGGTCTGCTACGTTTCTCACATAAATGAAAGCGGTAGGAAATAGGCTTGTTAATGCTCAGTCACAAGAAGGATCGCTTCGTACTAGTTCAGTTATTCGAATATACTAGTTCAGACTTCTAGTACTATTAAATCAGTAGTACATTAGAAAAAGTAGTTACGTCTTACGATTCTCACGCCCTTCACGAAATCAATTATATTTTGATTGCATCTTATATTATTAATCTTAATAAAAATATTTATGTTAAGTAAAATGTGTTTAAAATATTTATCAAATTATTTACAATACTAGCTGTTGCCCGTGGGCTAATGGTAACACAGGAACATTTTAGGAATAAAAACTATCGTATGTGTTAATCCAAATTGTTCTCTATCTGTGTGCCAAATTTCATGAAAATTGGGTCAGTATTTTTTGCGTGAAGGAGTAACAAACAAATAAAAGTACATACAAACTTTCACAGTTAAAATATTAGTAGGATTTATCCAATTATTTATGAAATGTATCAAAGTAATTAAATATGGTCCCTTTTTTATTTTTTTATGAATATTAAGATCAAAATAACATTATTTGTTATTCTCGTTCGATCACATCTCAAACGTGGTGTCCAATAGCAGCGCCCACAAATAATTCGATCTTCGTATTCATTCTTTTCTTTGTATATTTATCCGTTCCATATGTACTAATTGAACGATTAAGCATACGGTCAAGGCATAAGGATACGGTTGTTGCCCGCCCTGGGAATCGAAGCCCGGATCTCATGAAGTCTAGTTCAACACCTGGACCGCTAGATCAGAGAAGCGATAAGGAAAGTAAGGAACATAAATCATTTCATTTCTTATCTATTTCGTATGACTCTCTTTTCACTTGAATAGACTTAAGTGATGGATGGAGGTTAAGTGCTTAGATCTGCGACGTTTCTCACTTAAATGAAGGTGGTAGAAAAGTTTCCTTTCGATATCAGAAAAAAATATTTAATTTGCTTTCTTTGAGGTTAGATTAAATTTGTATAACTAGTCAAGGAGCAAATTAGCTTTGTCAATCATTCATCTGTCATTTTTTCCTAATAAATTCTTTTCTATATGACAATGTTATAACATGTGTAGATCTAGAGTATATTTATCCTGTTTTCCTTCGCAGCTGGAGCGTGACAAGGCATTTGGTATATTTTCTCGCAAACAAACGACAGACGTCAAGACAGCTTACATCGCGCACTCGTTGACATCCGACGATGACGCGCTAAGACGTCGAGTGAAATTGCTTCTGCAGCCTGGAGACACTCTGTTGGAGACTGAACAATGGATCCGGGTAAGTCGAATTTAATGATGGGTTTTTCTTTGTAATAAACAGAATCAGCTTTTCGTACAGTTGCGATTTCAAATAATACTTACGCATAATATAAAGGAAAGGAAAATATTCCTTATATAAAGAAACGAGAGCAGTGCTTTTAATAATAAAAATTTATTTGTTTTTTTATTTGTAATAAAAGGAAGTTTATCGTCATAAATAAATTTATGTAAGGTATTTTCAAATAAGTGCACGAAATTAAGGCTGGATATTCTACACAGTCGACTGAAATACAAAAAAAAATATTAAAAAACACTCAATTAACAAATAGCCTTTTAATATTCCGCAAAAGGTGAACGACCCCGCGCGGTGTACCGCAAACACCGCTAACTTTTTAGCGACAATAACTATGTGTTTAATTTACTTATTTCTTATTTTTTTACGTTTTTACGACTAGGGACTTTTTCAGCTAGGGACTCAAAATAAGTACTATTTTGAGACCTTAAGTGAAATACGTTAACTAATTTAAGAAAAAAATCTATATGCAAGGATCAAGCCTCTGGCGAGATACGTTTCGGCAAAAATCACAAAATACACAGTATGAAATTCGGCAATAACATACATTGGTTTATCTTGTGGAGCATTCTCGTACAGGTCACGGAATGTAATAGAAATGTGACTACAAATTTTGCTCACACGTCGATAAAGGAGTTTCACTTTAAAAAGAAAAAATGTCTTCATATCCGTATCTCAGAATACGTAGGCAGAAGTACAAACAGGGCTAGCCAAAGATACGAATTCCTATAATGTGATAGATGGCAAACCTATCGCCCTCATTGCCCGAGATCTGATATGGACTGGAGATCTCGGGCAATGTTGATTTTTATTAGAAAATTTTAAAAAACACATATTGTTTATTGCCTGACCCGATTGCATTGAACCCTGGACTCGTGAATAATACTAAAATGCGTAAGGTTATCCATTAAACTCTTAAAAATATATTAAACACTCAATTTAGCGCTCAAATAGCTTCACATGAGCCGGGAAAGTGAAAAAAAAAACTGGGGATTCCCCTTAAGACGAAAACATATCCCTAGTACGAGTTCGATGTTCCAAATTTTGTCGAATCGCTATAGCTAAGGTATAAATCCAAAAGTTGACCTCAACATTTTTATTTGTTTCTAAACGGTATACGTTTCATGTCTTTTACTACCAAACCCTAACATCAGGTATGACAGAAACCTTTTATTTTATGGCACAGATCGGGAATGTCAAACGTAAATACAACCTTTATTTATGTCTTCGGCTATAAAATTAGATAAACGACCCAAATGTGGGATGTCGTATTCTTATTCTTTGGATCAAATTGTATAGTTTTTGCAATGTCATATGTTTGTCGACCAATGCCACCAAAATCAATAATTAGTGCTGAAATTTCTACGTTCTAAGTGGCAGGCATAGCTAAATCTGTTTGTTAAAGTTACTAGAACTGAAATTGTGGATGTAAGAAAGGGAATTTGAGATTTAAAAAGTCCTTCTTTAAGATAATTAATCTAAAAAAAGTAAGTAAGTATCTTAACGCCCATTTCCCAGAAAATGTACGCAGAGACACAACCAAGCCCCACGACCCACGACAAAGTGGCAAAGGTATAGGTGGCAAGCCTGTCGCCAACCGGGCGCACATCCAATTCCGAACAACATTTTTTTTAGAAAATTGGAAAAATCACAATTTCTTTTTTTGCTCGACCTGGGAATCGAACCCAGGACCTCATGAAATCAAGTCCAACACCTGGACCGCTACACACATACAGGGAGGGAGACGCAAGTACCAGGGTTCACCACCTTACCTACGTTTTTGTCATCATTCCTTTTTTGGCCCTAAGAGTAGGGTAGGAGAAAATTGCATGTCACCAGGAGAATTTGTGCTAAGAAACAGCCTAAGAGATACATAAGAGGTAAACAGTGCTTCTAGCTGGGATTTGAATTTAAAACAGTCATCTTTAATGATACCTAAGCGGCAAACAGCGCTTCTAACCGGCATGTTAATTTTAATGTGAAAGTTTATTAATTACCCTATCTAAATCAGTTACTTGTTTAGTTTAATTCGGTTCTGAACACAAACAGTTAGATATCAATGACAGATTAGATACAACCGTATCCGAATGAGTAGCTGCACAACACTACAAATGTCTTTGTCCTTTATTTCAATTAATTTACTTCATTTACCATTCTTGTATTTAATTAAGCATCTATTTGTAGATTAATCGCCTCAAGGCGTACTCCAATCATGAAAGTAAGTATTTGAATTTACGGTTTGATGATTGAGTTTGATTTAAATAACTGAATTTTAAAGTAAATTTGGTTAAATTAAATAAAAATCAGGCACAAGAATTTTATTTGACTTAAAAACACAATATGATATTAGGCTGGTACTTTGTTTGAATTATATATGCATTGAGATTTATTATATAGGTATTATGTGAATAAGTGTTAGTTGTACAGTCGTAACCGTTCTTCAAAAAATTTAATATTTTTTTTATTTTATTCAATTTATAAATTCAATTTATGGCCTCTGATGTCTAGCAATCCAGGTGTTGGACTTGGCTGCATGTGGTCCCGGGTTCGATTCCCGGGTCGGACAACAAAATGAAAATTGGGTTTTTCATATTTTCTAATAAAAAAAAATGTTTCTCGGGATTAGAAATGAGCCCGGTTGGCAATAATAATGGCTTGCAAACCTATCACAGTGTGGGACTTAATGTCTTCATCTAGTCGTGGCTGTCCTGGTTGTGCCTTTGCCTACCTCTTCGGGGAAATGGGCGTGAAGATGTTTTTTTTTTTAAATAAATTTGTATAGTATTAAAAATATTTGCACACCACAATGTGGTGGAATTTGTTGGTATAAAATATATATTTTGTAAAAAAAGTTTCAGCAAATAAATAAATTTAATTTTTAATTTCTTACAATAACAAAAACATTTCCTTCAGAATAGAAGCTCTGATTAGTTATAGGAAACTATCTAGAGCAGTTTTCAAAGACAAGAAATAATTAGTAAAGTTGTGTTACCTGAATTTGTGTTCTAGTTGTACTATCGCTAATAACATTTTTCGCTCAGAAATCGTAAATGATTTTAAAAGAAGGTATTGCACTTGCTGCTAGAGAAACCATAATACTTAATAGTGCAAAGGATTTTCTTGCGGGAAATTATAAGTGATATAAATTCATATAAAAAAAAGAATCCCCATTTCGCGTGGTCATCGCGTCACGTTTAAAATATGATTAACCAGGACTAACCCTATGTACCTTATCTAAGAGATAGGTTGTGTTCTGTCTAAAAACATTGAGATGTCACTTAAGCGATTACAGACCGTGACTTGAGCCTGTGTTATACAAATACTAGACTACCTTTTGTTAAAGTTCATTTAAATGTAACATTAGTACCTACTGAAAAGTTATATTTGCTACCATATAATTAAATGAACACAAAAATATGTCGATGAGAAATTAAAATGTTTAAAGGAAAATGTTAAAGGATATTTTAAACGACCGTTTATTTTACAAGCACCTAAGTACTGCTGCAGACCTCTTGACACAGTATCCTAAAACGGACTCTTGAGTTGTATTAAAATATGAGTGAAATTAAATAAAATCTCAATACATTGGTGACTCTTATATTTTGTTTGATAGCTTTTTAGTTTTGATTCAGATGGCTATCATTTCAACGAAACTAAATGAAAACTGTTTTATTGCCGTTCTTAAAACACTTTGAAAAGTTCTTCGTTTTTAAAAGTATGACTTGCCTGGATTTTTCCAACGTTTTGAATATGTTTAGGTCAGAGGTGGTTCTATATTATTTTTGTTTTTTGAGTTCATGGGTCAAGGTTTTTGCATTACACTTAATAATGGATACATTTTTTACCGACTTCCAAAAAGGAGG
>NJDD01001798.1:464035-485957 GCA_002245505.1 Calephelis nemesis | reverse complement strand
TAAATGAAATCAAATCTCGCTTGTAAATTTGATCCACTTAGGTGACTTAGCAACAACATTATAAACATCAGCACTCAGCAATTTTTTATTCAGATATTTAGATTGTTAAATTAAATCATATCAGCAGTAAACTAAAAAGTAGTCAATTAAAATAAATAAGTTAAAAAACCGACTTCAAAACTAGAAATAAAAAATAATGAAGATATGTAACATTTTTTAATATATACTACCAAATATTTATATTTGCTATTTACTAATATATTTGAAGTCGGTTTGGCAGCGTCTTCAGTATTACTTTTTAGTTTTGAAGTCGGTTTTTTAAACGTAGTTATATTTATCGTCAATGCTAACGACATCGTTATAGATGAAATTTATAGGGACACCGCGGAATCATTCTAGTTATATTTTTGAACAAAGAATTACCAAAACGCGAAGGGGTAGTGAAATAATTGAAGTTGTTTTTGGCAATTTTACTATGTTTTTTGCAAACATTTCAGTAGTTAATCGGTATTAAACGAAAATACAAAGGGGTCACTGCCACGAATAGCCGACTAATAAAAGATCTACAACAAAGAAAGAAAATTGGAGTCATCAAATGAATTGTGTTCTTACTGGTAACAATTTTCGTGAATTATGGCGGGATTATAATTAGAATCATTTTATCGGATGTTTTTTGTTCGTAAAATATGTCGGTTATTATTGTAAGGAGCGAATTTGCTCGTTTCATTGTTAATGTTCATATTTATTACTTATTAGACAAAGCTTTGAATTTCTGTGCGTTGGGATATTTTTTAAGTGAAAACTTCTTTAGCGGCGTTGCGCACTTTTTTGGAGCGCAGAGCGCTTGCGAGAATGTTCGTGTTGTCATGTTTGTGTACGATAGCGCAATAAATGAATATTGTATTCTACCACATAAATAATATAATGTAAAAATATTAATAATAAAAAATATAAAAATAATAAAATTATAATAAAAAAATAATAATAATACTTTCATACTGATAATCAAAGTAATTCGTCCAAAATTATTCCCTAACCATTCCAAAATATCAAAAATGCACAACGTTAATATTCACGTTTTCACTTTAGCCGGCACTCCCGGAGTGCAACCCGTCGTTTTTTTCTAGATAATAAGCAATACACGTTTTTGTTTGACACCAATGAAGAATTGGTGCGTTGTTAACCCGAATCCTCATTTTTTAGCTGATCCAAAAAAGGAGGAGTTTCTTAATTCCACTGTACTTTTTTTCCATGTTTGTTACGCAATTACTCGGCCAATAGTCAACCGATTTTAATAGCTCTGCTTTACAAAGATAGGCAATGATGCTGTAGTGGCCTCGTATTAGTTTTATCATGATCAGATTTGTGGTTTATGAGCCTTACATAGTATAAAACAAAGTCGCTTCCTATGTCCCTTCCTACGCAACGAATTTCAATGCGGTTTTTTTAATGGATAAAGTAATGGAATGAGGAAGCTTTATATGTATATTTTATACCTGTGCGAAGCCGGGGCGGGCCGCTAGTAGTGTATAAATGTTTCACTTATCACGACGGGGCACCCACTGACATAGTTGGTGTTCATTTTTTCTCTGCTCTTAATTATTACTTTTAGCTTATTTTTGAAATGGTAAGTATTGTCTTCCCAGTCTGACATATTATACTATTAATTGCTCTTACTCTTGAATTAGCAGAAATTTTGATACACATTTATTGATACATTAATATGTACGTACATAGTTCCCCGTGTTGCTCCGGCCTTCTTTGCAGAATAGACCATCTGGTTTCCTGTCCGGCAGCTCGTAAAAGCCAAGCGTAGGCTTACTGTCACTAGCACCGTTACATCTGACTAGGTAATAGAGTTTTTAGCGACTCGACCGGATTGGTACCACCGCCTTAACTATTCCTGCCTTTATAACATCAATGTTTGCCGTTCACGTGTTCCGGTTCGGAGGGTAAGGTAGTCGGTAAACTTACTTTTTCTCGAGGCCTAACATCCCGGCCTCAGGTTGGCAATGCACCATAAGCCTATTTTCTCGTAAAACGAGTTGCCTATTAGGAAGGAAGATGGTCTATTCTGCAAAGGAGCCCGGATTAACCTGAGGAAAAAACGTGAAACATTCCAGAGAAACATCCAGTATTAATTGCTCATTATTACGATATTAACAAAAGGTTTTGTTGCAGTTGGTCACGTTCGCGGATACAGCTTTGAACCGTCTGCGATTTGCCAACGATTACGACTGCGGCGGAAATACTAATTGCACGCTAAGAGGTAACGTCTGCTGTTAATCTTCATATTATCTTAGTTGTAACACTTAATTTTTGTTCATCCGTATATATATATATATATTCTGTATTTACTATTATAATATAAATGTTAAAGTGTGCTAGTTTGTCTTTCTGTCTGTTTATCCACCTGTCTTTTGCGCTTTTATGGCTAAACCATTGGACTGATTTTGATAATATTTGATACTAGCTTCCGCCCGCGACTCCGTCCGCGCGGATGTCGGTCTAAAACTGAAAAAAAAAATGTTCAGGACAAAAAGTATCCTATTTATGCCCAAGATAATAAGGTATAATTATACCAAGTTTCATCGAAATCGAACTGTTAGTTTTCACGTGATGCCTGAACATACAGACAGACAAAAAATTTTTTAATCCCATATTTGGGTTTGGTATTGATCCAGTAACACCCCCTGCTATTTATTTTTTCAATATTTTCAGTGTACAGAATTGACCCTTCTACAGATTTATTAAATGTATAGATGCGTATTTTTAACAACCCAAGTTGAAACATAATAGAAGGGGCGCCCGCGTTGCTAAATATGTATTAACTAGAGCGATATGTGGAACAATTGGACTTGGTCAATTAAATAGTGGAGAGTGGAAAAAGGTCATTTGAGATTTTTCTTTTTAGCGGTGCGTTGAGCGTCTAGAAGCTAAAAGAGTAGTCACACTCACTTGATCGTAGGCGAGCGCATCAAATATTATTATTTATATCCCTAATACATCTCCGATGACAGAAATATTTCAATGGACAATGAATATAGATGACTTGGTTTTTGAAAGTTTCTGACCTTCGTACTCCGTACGTCCTGTTCAAATTAAAAAAAAAAGAACAGGCAACCTACCCTATATGTGCTCCTCTATAAAGGGATTTCATACATTATGAATGTTTTTAACAGTGGTTTATAATAATGGTAGGGTATCTACCATATCTTAAGCTGACGCGCAAAAAAATCCCTTTTCGGCTTCCCTAGCATAGGCTATGTTTTCCATTACACGGATTATAATTGACAGATAATTGAGAAACGTTACTATTCTACGCTGACGAAGTAGCGGGTAAGAAGTTAGTATTCTTTCACAATAGGTGTATTGTTACTAACTGCGTATTTAGACGGGCTGTTTTAATTAACAATTAGGCAAGTCTCCTTATAGTGAGACACAAATCTCATTGATAGACACCGTTGATGTTACTTATACGCCTTATTGTGGACGGGATTATAGACGTTCCTACCTGAAAGGCACGGAACACAATAGACGAGACCTGATGTTTTAATGATAGGACTATAAAATACTGTGGTAATTATGTTATGTGGTGGTGTGTAGTTATTAAGGATTGGTATTCCTTAATAATTAGGAAAAACAGTTACTTGTAGTCGCACAAAAAGTTATTGATGCGTTTTGCGACTTGGGTATTTTTATAATTTATATATTCTCTCATGTGACTTTACCCCTTTTAACTCTTTCGCCTATAATAATGGTAAGGTTTAAATCTTGTCTGGAAGTTTTTTGTTATGATAATGGATGGCAAACAAGCAGATGGATTTCCTGATAGTAAGAAATTCACGCCGCCTAGATACACTGAAGGTGGTAATGGTGCGTTGCCAACCTGAGGCCGGGATGTTAGGCCTCTTGCAAACGTAAGTTTACCAGCTATCTTACCCTCCGAACCGAAAAACGCCAACGGCAAGCATTGGACGTAATGGTGGCAGGAATAGGTAAGGCTTTGGTAATAATCCGGGCGAGTCGCTGCAAAACTCATCCACCTAGTAGGATGTCACGGTGTTAGTGACAATAAGTCTATGCAGTCTATTCTGCAAAAGAGTCCGCGATCTACGATTCCAACCCGAGGAACAGTGTAGTTATTTTCTTTTTAAATAAATTCCAATTGAATTTTAAGGTCATACAAAATACATTTTCTTTTGCAGTTTATAATGGTGAAGAATAAAACCAACTTATGTTAGCGAAAAAAAAAATGAATATTCGCCCACATAAAAACTCAAACGAAAAGATTCAATTAAATCACAAATTGAAATACAAATTTCTATTACGGTAGATATAAATTGCTTTAAAAACTTTGCTTCAACCGAACTTTTTTTGTGTTCATTAATAAAACGCATAATGCCTTAATTTCTCATCATGCTTGAGACTAACGCTATTTGAATAATTGCGAAAGTTTCTTGACTAAAACAAACACTCGGAGAATTTATTTATGGCTTATTCTGTTTTAATTTTAAACCATTTTTTAACTTTGAAATCACAATTCAAATTATCTTCGAGTATTCGATATTTATACTCTTAGAAGCTAAGTTATCTTAGCTCTTTATAGAGCTATAAAATACCTTGATTTGGTTTAAAAGAAATACATTTTTTAGTTTATCTTCAAAAAATCACAGATATAACTAGGTCACCAACGATTAGCTTAAGTTTTTCTTAGATATGAAACAAGATTTATTTTAGAAGGGGAGCCCTAGAGGGTATTTTTGCAGTAGGTAACTTAGGCGCGTCTGATTAAGATATGGGAGATACCTGTACCATGATCAATAATCTCAATTATGTATTGAATCTCTATTTAGAGGCGCGCATGTAGGGTTGTCTATCTAGTTTTATACGCTTGAAAATATACTTGAACATGTCAGATTCAAGCACGACGGGTTTATTGAATATCAGTAAGTGCATGTTTAAATTTTATTATTTGAACAAGAAGAGCGAGAGGGTCAGAAACTTTAAAAAAGCAAGTCGTCTAAGTTCATTGATTGACATATTTCTGTTATCGGAAACACATTAGCCATAAACTATCAATTTTTGATGAGCTGGCTTATTTATGATCAAGTTACTGTAATTGCCCTTTTAGATTCTAGACGCCCTAAGCACTGCAAAAAAGAAAAACCTCACGTGGCCTTATATACGCTCCACTATTTATTCGAAATAGTCCGATGGTTCCCTATGACGCAGGATTTATTACACATTTAGCATCGCGGGCTCCCGTACTATTTTTACAATAAGCTAGACAAGTCGGACTTTTTTACAGTACTGTTAAGTTATATAGGTTCCATATATCTGATTCGCTTAGAGTAAAATGTGTCATAATTTGCAAAACAGCTACCCTGATTAATCCCAATAAATCGTATCTTTAAATGCCGTATCTCCAACGAATATTATGACGAACATTGTATTCGTTGGATATACGGCAACCGGCTAATAATAGAACCTACGCTAGATTTAAAAAAAAATGTGTATAGTGTATACGTGCAAGAAGTGCAACTTCATAATGGCATAATTTTTCATAGATCATAACAAAAAAAAGCGTCACTTTGAAAAAAAAACTTTATTGAGTATCTCGAGAAATTTGCAATTCATAGCTCATACATACATAGCGGCGAAAAAAAAATCACTAGGAAAGCAGTCTAAAATTCAGCGAAACTATGCAGTGGTTTTACGTGGAGCGAAACTAGAGGGAATGTAAGTTGTAACAGAGAAGTGTGTCTTCATGTTTCTCTCATACGTCGAAAAACAAGTTTTATCTCAATAGTTGACGTGCAAAGTGGCTCTGCTGTAGATGTGATTGATCGGTATTTATCAGGTTAGCTCTGTTGCAGAGTGTAACACATTCAAGTTACGCGAATCACAGTCAAATGTATCGAAAACCTGTTCATTGTTTATTAATGTATGAATTATCCTTCTCTGACAGAATTACACAACAGCATGGCGCGATCCCGGGATGAAGAAGTTTCGAGACGGATGAAATTATCATGGGAGAAACATTTACCAAATATCAATGAGTACGCCGAGAACATTTTGCCGCTCACAAGGAATGCTTCAAAAGAAAACCGTGAGTTTGTTACAAATTATTTCCTTTTTTACCATTCCATTGCTTTTTCAACTCAATGCTTTTTTATGGTATTGGAAGACAAACAACGCAGACGGTTTTCCTAGTGGTAAATTCACGCCGCCTAGCGAGACCAAAGGTGGTAATTATGCGTTGGCAAACTGAGGCTGGAATGTTAGACCTCGAGCAAAAGCAAGTTCACCTGCTACCTTATCCTCCGAACCGGAGCACGTCGTTATGGCAGGAATACAGGCGGTGGTACCGATCCAGGCGAGTCGCTGCGAAACTCTACTACAAAGTCAGATGTCACAGTTTTAGTGACGGTAAGCTTATGCTCGCCTTTTACGAGCTGCCTAGCAGGAAGGCATATGGTCTATTCTGCAAAGGAGCCCGGACCAACAGGAGGAAAACCCGTCACGTTTCATAAAGAAAAGCTCGTGGACCTTCCATAATAACTTTCTTTATTCAAATCACCGTGTTTTATGAAAATGACCAAATCCACAAACTATGCAGTGATTTCGAAAATCCCATATTTTTCATAAATCATGCTTTCATGTATACTCGTGTTCATATGAATGTGGGGTTTTAGAAACTAACGAAGCAAATAGCCTAAAAATTAGTATTATTATATCGTAATTTAAATAATACTTATTGGAGCAAGTTTTTTTCGTACAACACAGTCTATACTGTAGGGCTACTCTTGGATCTCGATTTCATGAAAATTGAGATTGGGAATTAGATACTCTTGAATGTAAGACTAGTGAATTTTTGACATTTAGTTATTAATAAACAATAAATTATTTAATCGGATTCCTTGAATTTGTTTAGAAGTAAAAGTTTATCCGCTAGTACTATATTCAATAGTACCTTAAATTACGCGATTGCAATTTAAATGATTTCGAGATTAAAGAGCGACTCTACTAGACAAAGAAAGAAGGTATGAAAACTAACGGCCCGTGAAAATGAAGTAATAATATAAGCCTATTTGTTAATTTTTAATCGACTTCAAAAAAGGAGGCTATACGTTTAACTCCTAGATTTTTTAGTGTGTGTTTCTGATTTAATTATTTTAATAATTTCTCCGTTATTTCTTAATCTATTTAAAACCGATAACCACTAATGATTTACTTATTAAAATTGAAGTCAGTTTTGTGCAGTTTTACTGCGATGATATTAAAAATACATGCTACATATGTTAAAGTATACCTGGGGTAGAATCATACGTGTAATTATTTTCTGTTTATTTTATTTATCCCTGTATACAACAATAATTTAATATCCGGTATTTGAAAAAAAAAATGTTTTCGGTATTCAGATGGACAGTGGGTAAATATCGTAAAATGCATCAAAATTATTATTCGAAATGTCTTCAATATAAAGACACTACAAATGTATAACTTAGTTTTAAAAGCAATGTTATATAAAGGAATATATTCCTTTTCTAAAGAACAGTTAAATATTTATTGTTTAAATTTGTTCGAAGACACACAAAAATTATAGGGTTTCGGAGTTAAATGGAACAGTACTTTCCTTGAACTGTAAGAAAAGTTTTAAAGTATTATAATACATTTTAGAAATTGTAAGTAACGATTTGGCGGTTGTTTTAACTTTGTTTCAACTTTAATAAGACAAAAGAGATTATAAGGTTTAGCTTTTCGGTTGAATAGCTGTATTTTATTAAACGAAAAGTATTTTTAATACAAATTATGTTTATATAATCGAAGAGAATGACTTAAGAGACATTTGTTCCCCGTTCATTTGTAGTAAATACTAGTAGCATGGTCCGCATTCTTTACTGTAAAAAATATTTTTCAATCAAATCGGTATACCGTAATCTAGTGTTCATCAAAATCGGTGTTGATTTTGTAATGTAAGTGTCGGTCTTTAAGCACTTTTAGTCTAAGACTACAAATATTAAAACTAGATGAAAGGGATCTTGGTTTCGCTTTACTTTGGAATATGGTCCGTTTAAAATTTTATGGTTTATGTAATTTTCGTTTCATTTTCCTAGGCTATGATTTGGTGGAGGACTATTGGGATGCACTGACAGAATACGAAGGAGCAGTTCTCAAAGCCCGTGAGATTTGGGATCACGTCAAACCTTTGTACTTGAAATTACACAAATACGTATCACTTCGATTAAAAGGAGCAGATGCTGTTGGTAACCCTCTTCCGATTGCCAGTTTGAGTAAGTTTTCGACATCTCCTCTTCTTTCTCTCTTTTTTTATATAAGATAAAGCAAACTAGCAAGGAAAGATCACCTGATGGAAAGTCATCACCGCCGCCCACGGACATCCGCAACAACAGGATATCACAGATGCGTTGCCGACCTTTAAGGAATGAGTACGCTCTTTTCGTGAAGGTCCCTGAGTCATAATTATTTGGGAATACCGCCCTCGGTAACTGAATATGTTTCATAAGTTTAATAACAGTGTATTTATAGTTCAATAATATTCAATTTCATGTATTTTTAAATCTTAAGTGTCACTACACTTTATTTTAGAGGGAATTTAAGTTTATTCGATCTTTATCAATTTCATCACCAACTTTATTAAAAAAATCATTTCGTTAAACATATTTTAACACTGTATTTGATGAAGATAAGAAGTTACACTTATAGTGTTCAAATCATTTTGTTTTCAAATATTTCATATTTCGCAGGATCACTGACTGGCGATGATTGGTCTAATATTGTTGAAGACTTATTACCTAAACATCCAGATGTGTACCAGAAAATTCAAGCAAATCTACAACTGAAGGTAAGCTGGAATTTAGAAAATCTTTTTGGTACACCGTAATTATATAAATAAATTGTTTTTACAAAGGAACTTTATAGATACTTCAAAGCCTTTCACGTAATATGAGTAGGCGAATAAGCGTACCAATTTATTCCAATGACCAGATTAACTCGTACAACACACACGAATTGACTGTGCACTTCGCGGTTTGAAGTATTTTATAATACTATTCTTTTATTCATTTTTCATTTTATTATGTTGGTAAAAGAACCTATCGCTATAGAGCGCTTGCGGCTAATGGGGCGCCATGCGCGGCAGCGGGAAAGGGGTTGCATTCCAGCTGTGTGCACAGTTAACGAGTACGAGTTGTTACTTGGAGTTAATATGATTATTAGGCGTTTATTAAAATTAGTTAACTCCTCTACAAAACATTTTGTCAGCAGAAAAGTCAACGTGTTGTAAATCACTAAAGACTTGTTACTATCAGATATCACTATCAGATATATATTAGTTGAATAAACTTAGAGTCTAACTTTAGCATTACATCCAGTGCAGGCGTTGTCTCACATTTTAACATGGAAATACTTATTCCATAGAGTAAGTACTTCGTTAACAAAATCTACTCAAACTTAATTACTTCGGTCCTTTGGTTTAACGGCGCAGGGCTAAATGAATTTAATTTTAGGTGATTTGCAATATCTGTATTTGTTTGCAATGTCCATTTAAAATTGGTTGCAGCATAAGTATCTTTTCAGTCCCCAAAACTATGACAGCGATGTGACAAAAATTTAAAGTGATGATAATCCTTCAAACCGGGACTTAACAGTCATTATGGTGGCTGGAATAGGCAAGGTGGTGAATCATTACCAGGGAAACTACTAGTGGTCTTATTAGTAATGACCAAAAACTTACTCTCGCCCCTTAAGAGCTACCTGTCAGGGAGGCTATTCTATCCAGTGGACCCGGACCAACACGGCCAAAAATTATATTCGGAATGAATGGGCAGGCGTATTTTCTATAGGAATGTAGTGCCAAACATGCCTGCAAAATCTGCACGCTTATTGACATTACTGAAAATTTACGACGCGCAATGGATGATAAAATGCAATTATTTTGAAAATTTATTCATTCGTCAGTCCATTAATTATTACATAAACCAATTGTTAATTGCGATTTTCTGTGGTAAAATTTTATTACAGAGAGTAAGTAATTGAAATTCGGAAAATCAGGTTACCGCTACTAATATAATAAAAGTAATTTTTAATAATAAAAATTCATTTATAGGAAATTGGTGGTATGAAAGCTTTTATTGAAGCAGATAAATTGTTAACGCAATTAAATTTGGGCGATATCGGAGATGAAATATTAAAAGAATCAGCGTTCAATGGAACTTGTCCTCCAATTATTGTGGATTGGTGCCAGCCAAATAAAGTGCGGTTTATTACATGCAAGGATGTAAGCATTCAAAATTATATGGACGCCCATGAAACTGCGGCTAAAATTAAGTTTAAACTTATAACTGCATTGCACAGTAATAACACATATATATTACGAGAAGCCCCTCGATCCTCAGGTAAATTTAGAACTAAGATATAATTGTAAAATGCCATAGAGACTCTAAGACCTTGCACCGTGTTGTGCTGAAATAATATTTTGTTTTAAAGTATCGTAGAAAAGAATATAAGCGTGTACGACAACTGTTATTAGATGTTGATTGACTAATTACTCTTTTTATTTTGTCTTATTTCAAATTATAACAATGCAATATGTTGAAAACAAGTTTGTTTTACACAACAAACACAAAACATGTAGCAAGTAAAAATCTTATCGTAATATTATATTGTATTAATTATTAATCCAAAAGTTAACTATTCGAAATTGCTTAACGCATTAAGCTCCTTCTTTTTAAACTTTATGATTAAATAATCAACAAGGAAATCCGTCTGCTTATTTGCCTTCCAATGTTATAAAAAAATCTACACTAATCTTGTCGTTGTTAAAATTGTTTGTTTGTTCTTGACACAAAACATGATGAACACTAATGAGCATGATGACAATTTTTAAGATTTTATCCGGACATTAATAGTAGTATCAGTGCAAAAGCCAAAAATGATTTAAAGGCGGATGCAGTCAGGAGCAACATCTAGTCAGTAAATAATTGTAATCTTCAGTATAGCCAGCCTCTACAGCTCGGAAAGATTGATGAAACATATCTAAATATTTTATGAACTAATAACCAATTATACTTTTATTTTCAGCAACCTACGAAGCTATATCTGGATTTATTTCTTTACTATCACTTAATCCTCATGCATTGAACCGAGCTGGACTTTATCCATTAGATAGATTCGAATACAATATTAATCATCATCGTCTAGTCCTTCAACTTATTATAGCATTGCGAGACTTGCCCAAGTAAGTTCTGAAGTTAAATGTACTTTTAAATTTCATATTGTTCCTTAATTTTGACTAAATATATGAATGTTTTCAGACTAAATTATTACATTGCTGCAGACGAGTGGAGGCTAAATGTATTAATGGGCAAAATTCCACCCTCTAACATTGAGCAGAGTTGGGGAGAATTCAGGAAAAACTTTTCCCTAATAGAATCATCCAACGTTGATTTACTTGGTGATCCATATATCTTGTTTAACAAACCTTATACAGGGTAAGAAAATCCCACAATTTTTAAAGGGGTAACAGTTCAGCTGTGCAGTAACTAAACTTATTTTCAGTGTAGGCTATGTTTTTTCAACGAAATAAAAACAAAAGAAAAAGTAAATATTAGACTTTTCAAATTCTAACTTGGTTTTTAATCAATGTGTTCCGAGAGTTATACACTCAAACATCTGTAGAAATGTCGTATATAAATAATCTAAAAGCGCTGAACGTGTTTTTTTTTTCTATCTCTTGGGTTGGAGAGTGAGCTCTTACTTAAAATAAGTTTAATTATCCAGCAGAATTATACCCAATATCTCGCTACAATCTAATTTTAGCTTGTAATATATTTAATTTTCTTGTAGGAAATTTCTTGGACTCATCTTAAAGTACCAAATATATCAATCTTTTGCTGAAGAGCTTATATCAGATAATTCAGATTTGATAAAACACATCGCGGAAAATAATCAACGCTTAATGTAAGTATGATAAAAATTGAATATGGTAATTATGCTACCTTATTGCAGAATTAATCAATTCTTTATCGTTTTCCATTTTTTTCAGCGATACAATGATGATTGGTTTTGGGACCGCTTGGCCTGAACAAATCAGTGATATTTTAGCGAAACGAGAAAATGGACTTGAATATACTGGTTTAACAGATTACTTTAGACTTTTAGATGAGTATTTAGACAATCAGTTAGATCCAAGCAATGGAGATAACTCAGAGGATTATATCGAGCCTCCGGTTGAAGAAAATGAAATTCCAGAAGAAACACATTTGCCAGACAAAAGTAATACTGAAGAAGAAATCAAAACTCATGATGATATCCATGAAAATATGATAGATACTGATGAAGAACCAAACTCTAAGTTTGAGACTTCGACTGTAGGTGTGCTAGAAATAAAAAATCCGGTTGCACCAGGGGACCAAGCGGATCCTGAAAGCCCCAAAGAAGCTTCTTATAATGTTTATTGGTGGATAGGTGTAGCTGTGGCTTTAACTGTAGTTGTGTTATTAGTAGCGATTATTGCAAGGAAAAGACATAGTCATAGGAAACAGTTGGAAAGGCAAAGAAGGCAAAATCATGCCTGATTTGAAGAATATCGGTTCTAGAGTTGGAACCGATATATTTGTACGGACATTACTAATATGCCAATAAGATTCAAAGTGTGTGGAGTACAAAGTTATGTATTTTTTCCGTTATCGATGTGGTTTTGATTGGGTTTATATTTAGATGTGTTGGTGTTTTATTTATTCTTACACTATGGTGCTGTTATTCTATATGGATAATTCCATAATTAAATAGCATTTAAATCTTCATTTGTTTTAAACGAAATATTGTGTAATAATTAAGTAGATAGAAGAGAAATAAAAATATTTTTGTACATATCACAATTTGTATTATAGGACGATGGTTACCAAGTGTCTACAATAGGTGTACTTTCTATTTAGATGTAATTTCGCTGTGCCTTAAGCGTTTCAATTTCTTATAAGTAACGAATAATTATTATAGAGAATGATCAAATTTGTATAGTAAGTAATTTTATATAAACTCTATTCACATTTCTGAGACCAAATCTGAATACTCTTCAAAATCTGAAAAGGAATATATCTGATCATTGTTTCTCTTAATTTGTAATTGATAAATGTTATACAGGATGATGGTTCATTACAGATGACATACTAATAATAATAAAATTATAATCCAATTTAAACTGAACTAAAATAGGTTTTAGCAATACTTTTTTTAGTTTAGTAATTTTTATAATGTATTATTTCTGTCAAAGTCTGTTAATTTTTATTTAAACTTTTATGTCTGCAAAATTAATAACTTTTGCCCTTTTTTGAATTTGAAGCCATTCATCATTGTAATCACGTAGTGGTTATTGTTAATCTAGTTTTAAGGTTTAGCTTCCTTAAAAACACTAAGGTTTTATTTTTTAGCTTATATTGAATTTTGTTTACTTTAAAAGATTAAGTATGTTATGTCATAATTACAAGAAGTTGCGGCCTGCCCACACATCTAATACTAAACTTACTTACTAACCGTGCCTCCTGTTCGATACTCGACGGAGGCACGCATTTTGTGTTTAAATTTAATCTGGTATCGATCTTAAATACTCCTATGTATTAGAATCATTGACTAACACCATAACACAAGCATTTAATTTGCTTACTTTGACGTTTTTTGTGGCTCATTTTGTGTATCGTGTCCAGGGATATTAACATACATACATAAAAATAGACATATCTTCATGCCAAGTCCCTTAATGAGTGAGGCAGAAAGTATCGAGGAGATATATTTATTAATTTATTATTTCAACACATTTACTCGTAATATTGGTCTTGATATTTTTGATATCTCTCTTAAGGACCAGTTTACTGCTTTACATTAATCCTTCATTAGGTATGAGTTTTTTTTTTAACAATCAATAAGATTGTTTCATGCAATTTTTTTATTGTTATAAGAGGAAAAAACTTTTATTTAAACTAAAAAAAAATACACATTACATTTGATACAATAACAACTGTATTGTGATTGTTATCAAAGTTTAATGTGTTGAAAAAGTTATCAGAAATGATTGTGCAATAGAAATTTTGTTATTAACTAAAATAATACAAATATATAAAACATTCAGAGTAGCACCACTACGACGTAATGTCAGTCTTCGCACAAGTAAGTATGCATTACCATTATGTTTGTAACAATTTTGTATACTAGATTGTAACAAAAAATATTATTATTAATGAATGATATATAATTTGATAGTTTTACTGTTCACTGTTTATACAGAGTGCTTATCATGTGTTGTTCGTACCTGTCGAAACCTATAGCGCTTTTGTTCTGACACTTAAGGCCCCATACTCAGTCAGCCAGAACAGCCAATCACCGCGCTCCCCCGTTCCATGATTACTATGAACAATGGCGCTCTAAAGTAAACGTCTTAAGCGACAAATCACTATTTTTGACACTGTAAAAGTAATTTAAAAAAAAGTATAAAAACTGAAACACTTATCTTTTAGGTATAGTACTTATCTATGTTTACGTTAAATCTGGTGTCGATATTTTCATATTTGAAGTAGACATTTGCGTTTTGCTTTCAAAAAAGGGTTAACTTTTTGTTTTTTTTCTATCGAGCAAAGTGAAATGAATCGTGTTTTGGAAACACTAGTCTAGTAAAGCATATTCATGTTAATCTTGTGTATTTTTGTCAGCAAGATCCATGATTGCTTTCTATGCAAAAAACAGTAAACTGCTGACGTATTTTAGCGTATATGGCCCCCATAAGTAGAGTCGCTGTCAAAAGTTATCATAAAAATAACGTCTTACGGTAAGAAGCTAACAAGTATAGCGTTATAAAGACATGGTAAAGACTCAGCTATCGATTTTTCATCTGTAATGAACTAAAGGCTAATTTTATCTTTGATGTTACTGTTATTATCTCTAATCAGGTCACCAGTTGTTCTGATAATGTGAAAAGAATTTTAATACTATCTTTTTATTTTATACAAAATGGCATACACTTTGTTTGATACATGTTTTTAAATTGTGGCAAAGAATGAAAAATTAAGAATGTATCATGAATTATTTAAAAAATAAATGTTTTAAACATTTTGTTTCATTTTATTGAATTATGACAAGACGAAAAGTGTGTTAATACTAATAACCACTTGAGCTCTGTTAAGTACCTGTTTTTTGTACTTTGTACCCTTGAGCTTTGTTTTTATATCTTGACCAAAACCGCCTCGTTGGTCGAGTGGCTAACGTCGACGTCTAACTACACGGACCAATAGCGAGGCTCGGGTTCGATTCCCGACGGGGGTAGGTATTTGTGTGATGAACATTTAGATATCTGCATTTCCGGGTCTGGGTATTTATTAAATTTATTCTGGTATCTATTTAAGTACTAACACCTATAACACAAGCATATAATTTGCTTACTTTGGGGTGAGATTCAATTTGTGTAACTTGTCCAGGAATAAAAAAAAAGTTTACCACCAGTTTAGTCCATGTTTATTTTAACAATTAAGGCCGTAGTTGCTTAAACATCATGTGTATAAGCTAATTATAAGAAATACGCGTTACCAATAGATAACAAATGCGGTAATCGTCAATATTGTATTTCTGGAATGCGACTGGAGTCTCTGAGCAGTTCTAGAGACTGGCGTAATTTTTAGAGACCGAAACAGTACTTTGATAAGCACTGACAAATAACACTGCTGGTGATTCTACTGTGCACAAACAACATGATTTTATATGCAAGCTACAAACGAAATGTAACATTTTAGACATGTCAGTTTAGTTCAGACATGTTGAATTGTGAAATATTTATTCATCATTATTCGAGAAATAGATTAAACTGTAGAAATATGTTGTACAGACTAATCTGACAGCGTCAAAATTGTTTTGTTTTTTTATATTACTTTCGTTGAAGATAGCGATGACTTTAATTTATTTATGTAGGTGCAACAAAATAACAACCATTATCTCAACAAAAACATGTAGGAGGTATCATCAACTAAATACTATAAACTTTTTTTTTATAACATTGAAAGGCAAACAAGCAGACGGATTTCCTGATGGTAAGAAATCCCCGCCGCTTAGAGACAACAAAGGTGATAATCGTGCGTTGCCAACTAGAGGCCGGGATGTTAGGCCTCGAGCAAAAGTAAGTTAACCTTATCCTCCGAACCGGGTAAAAAATGGCGAGCATAGACTTAACGTAACTAACACTGTGACAACCAACTAAGTGGTAGAGTTTTGCAGCGACTAGCCCGGATTGGTACCACCGCCTTACCTATTCCTGCCGCCATAACACCCAACGCTTGCCATCGACGTGTTCCGGTTCGGAGGGCAAGGTAGCCGGTAAACTTACTTTTGCTCGAGTCCGAACATCCCAGCCTGAGGTTGGCAACGCACACCATTTTCACTATTTCCAAAATGATCAAACTTCACCTTGAATTTCGTTTGATCATTCGATGTTATAAATGCGGGTTTGTTAGAATGGATAGATGTTTTTAACTCTTTCACGCACAAACTGCTAAACGGATTTAGATGAAACTTTACAGGAATATAACTTATTCATCAGAAATAATATTTCGGCTACTACTTATACAGTAAACGTAAATCGGTACGCGGTCAAAGCCAAGTGTAGGAGCTAGTTTTATATCTAAACATCAAAAATAAATACAATTCCCCAAAGTAATGCTGGTGTAATGGTTGTTAGCCAACGATAATAATCCATACAAACCAAAATAAATATCGATATAGGTACATTAAATAAACACCCAGGCCCAGAAATTCACTCTTATTTTTATCACACAAATATTTGGGCTATCGGGAATAGACCCCTGCCGCATGGATGCTCTCTGAAGTCATGTAAGCGAACTCTCCGACCAACTAGAACAACCTTAAAACCAAAGAATTTATTATATATGAGAAACAGTGTTTGTTTTATTTTTACGTGAATAAATACATTTATGTTACATATCCGTATTTTCGAAGGGATAGGCAGAGGGACAACAACAACCTACGACTAGCTGAAAACACCGAGTCAAATAAAGTGATAGGTGTCAAACCCATCGCCAACCGAGAAGACACCCAATGCCAAAAAATATTATTTTTATTTTAAAAAATATATGTCCAGTGTCAGTCCCAGACTCATTTCCAGAATGGGCGAATTGTCTTTTTGTCAGACAGCTCGTCAAAAGCGAGCAAAGTCTTACCGTCACTAACACCGTGACATCTAACTAGGTGGTAGAGTTTCGCAACGACTTGCCCGGATTGGTACCACGTCACGCCATAACGTCACGACGTGTTCCGGTTTGGAGGGTAAGGTAGCCAGTAAACTTACTTTTGCTCGAGACCTAACATCCCGGCCTCAGGTTGGCAACGCACCATTACCACCTTTGGTGTCTCTAGGCGGCGTGTATTTCTTAACATCAGGAAATCCGTCTGCTTGTTTGCCTTCCAATATCATAAAAAAAATGATGATTATTGAAGGATAGAAAATGATAGTTAATACTTATACCAAGAGGGCCTCGTTAGCCGGGAAGCAAGCGTATACGCCTAACACCACCGAAAACTGCGAGGCTCGCGTTCGCTTCCCGGCGGAGGCAGTCATTTGTAATGAATCTTTAGATATCTGTATTTACGGGTCTAGATGTAAATTTAACTTTCACTATCTACTCGTATTTAAATATTTTATTCTATTAGAATCGTTGACTAACACCCTTAATACACGCATATGATTTGCTTTGGAGCACAAGATCAATTTGTGTTATTTGTTTAAAATAAACAAAAGTAAGTTTCTTTACGTCCATATTCCCGAAGAGGTGAAGAGGTAGGGAGAGACACAGCCAACACACTAAGTCCCATAATATGATAGTTGGCAAGCCTTTCATCAGCCGGACACATATCCTATCCCGGGCAACGTCATTTTTAATAGAAAATTGAAAAAAAAATCTTTAAAATTTTTCTTGCCCGACCCAAAGATCGAACCCGGGACCTCAAAAACTCAATTACATTTATATTTAAACCTAAATCTAAACTAATCTAAGGGACTTCAATATGTGGGCGATGTCACGGACAAAACCTAGTTTCATATACGTCTAAGCAGACAAAACCGTGGGCAATCGCCATTATTTATTATATCAGATACAACATAGATATTACCATTTATTACCGTTATGCTCAGTTTATTGCCAACTGCTCTAACTCGGCAATCCGCCAAATGCTAACTCACTAATACCCAAACTCATTGTGCCTGTTTACTTCGTTTTATTTTCCTAAACTTGGCATTCTTGTGGAAACGATTCTGTAGAAATCTGATTTTTAACCGATTTCGAAAAAGGAGGAGGTTCTCTATTTGTCTGCATGTTTTTTTGTAAGTTTGTTACGTGACTCTGCCAACAGCCAACTGATTTTGACGGTTCTTAGAAAAATAGGTTATGGTTTTAAGGTGATTTCATTTTAGTTTTATTATGATTCCAGTTGTAGTTTTTGAGTTATAGTAGTAGTAGTATCTTCACGCCCATATCCCGAAGAGGTCGCCAGAGGCACAACCAACCCACGACTAGCTGAAGATACTAAGTCCCATAATGTAATAGGTGGCAAGCATATCTCCAACCGGGCACATATCCAATACCGAGCATTTTTTTAAATTAGAAAACTGGAAGATCCCAATTTTCTTTTTGTTGCCCGACCCGGGATTCGAACCCGGGACCTCACACAGTCAAGTCCAACAACTGAACCGTTAGACCACAGAGTTATACTTAATAGTGCATTATTTTTTGTGTACATGACCTAATGACCACAGCAATAAGTGAGCTTTGCTGACGGTCAACAATCTTCGCTCAAAAGGATAAGTAGCCAAGGCAAATGCAAAATACACCATTTGTCTCTCTGCTACTTTTACTGTCTGGATCCTGGATTATTGCAAAATGTTACTTTTTGCGTATGAAATCAGCTGGACTCGTGATCCTTTCAGGAAGATACACAGCTAAAGAACTTTAACCTAATAAACCCTAAATATCCATAAACAAAGAAATCCTATGTTTCATAAACATATTTTTATTCAATAAACAATCACACCGACACAATCACCATAATCAGTCCTTCTATATCCTAATTCTACTAACATTATAAATGCGAGAGTTTGTATGTTTGGTTAACCTATTTTCATGAAATTAGCCACACACATAGAAGCCAACTTGGATTAACGCATATGATAGTTTATCCCGAAATATATGTCCATTAACCACGCGGACAACCTCGCGGGCAACAGCTAGTAATATTTTAAATGCGAAAGTTAATAAGAATGGATTGTCTTTCATGCAAAAACTACTTGACGGATTTAAACTTTACAGGAATAAAGTTTCTACATCGGAATAGCACATGGGCTACAACTTATAAAAATATACTTTATCACACGCGGGTGAAGCCGCAAGTGGAAGCTAGTAGAGAATATATCTACACTAATTAACAACAAAAGTAAGTACGAGAATTAATAGGTATTTTAGTTTCTCATGAAAAAGTAGTAAACTATTATGATTGATAGCTTCAGCGTTGCTCCTTTAGAAACTTTAAAGTTGATATTAATCCAACTGGTATTAGTTCTGAAGTAGAATATTAATCAAATCTTGTAATAACCATACGACATCTGGTGTTCATTGCTAAAATGAATCCGGCTTAAGAAGATAGTACAGCGAGATGATCATTACTTTATATTTTTCAAAATGATTTATTCTTTTTTTTTTAAATTTAAGGTATTACCCCAAAATTTAGTTGGAATCAATTTTAAATAATATATTGCTAGCTTAACAGACTAATGCAGTTTTTTAATTTATATTAACTACAATTTAAAGCGTAACATATTTTGCAACCTGTTTTTAAACTTACTAAAAATTAAAAGTATCTTATTGGCTATTTCTTATTTCTTATCTAGTTTTGTTAATTATGTTTACCATTTATTTGCGCAATGAGATAAAACTTTTTCTCTTCTTCAGATTGTTAGTTGCAAGTGTAACGATTTAAATTATTGTCGAGTTAGATCGCTGAACAAACAATCACTGTGTTTTTATATAGTATGCATTACAGACGCTTTAAACATACGATAAATAAGTGAAAACGTAATTCTTTCGGTTGTATCAAATTCAAAATGAATAAAATTAGTTTTTTTATAACTTGTAAAATATCCCAATTCCTCATTCAGTTTTTGCATGAAAAACACTCTAATTAAATCACGGTATATACATACGTAATACATACCAGCTGTATAGTTTTATGTAATTCGGAATCGTACAGACTGCAGAAAAATCAGTTTGTTTATAGCAATCAACATAGTTTCCTTGTGCTGCGGTATTTTATACAAAAATAAGTCTATGTCGTGCTCTTTTTGAATGTATTTGCTCAGTATATAAGTAGGTGTTACAAAAAAAGGCAACCCTCTTGCCTCTTATATCATATCCGACTTCTATATGTACCTTAACCGATTTCTCAGTCAGATCAAAAGTAATTTAAAGGTCTAGCTGCCACCAACTCTGAAACTGATAACATACATCTAGGAAACTCAAAGAAAAACCTCGGTTTTTGTAAGGCTAGATGACTTAATGTTTGACATTAAAGTCGCTTCCTGACAGATTCACTTTTTTTGCTTAAGTTTTTGGCATTAGTGTTAGCATTTGAAATTAGTCAAGATGACATTTGGGATCAAGTCTTTTGGGATCTAACTTATTTATGATTATTTCATTTGTGCACTTTATCTGAACAAAATTATGCAAAATGCCACCAAAATTGACTAATCTTAGTCAATGCAAATACTAAATTCAGTAGTTACGGAGAAACTTCGACCATCTTTTTCTCCCGATTCTGTCAAAATTCCTGCAAATTTACTTACATAATTCCCTTTCTGAAACATGTCTGCCAACTACACTATCATATTTTATTGCAAGTTGACGACATTACAATTCAATTATGCAACGTTTGAGAACGCTTTAATTAAGCAAGAATAAGTGCAATTGTAATGGCTCTTTTTAAATCTTTCGAAACTTGCTTTGAACGTAAAATCCCTGTAGTAAGTGGGAATACTTTAAATCGAGCAGTGGCTTTGGTGTGGCTTTATTGTTCTTATTTAAGTTGGCAGTGCTTTAAAGAAAAATTGTATTAATTGTGCCTTATATATTTTTTAATGTTTCTATCGGGACTATTTCATTCATTCATTTTTCTAGATTCAAATCATAGATTTAGAGTTGTCTAGAAAAACGAAACCATATTTCAGACAACTAATAGGTTATAGAAGAAAACAATTATTACAAGGCCCACAGCAACAAATAAACAATTACTCAACTCCACATACTGTAACAGTTTAAGTCTTTCATATTAATTATCCATTCTATCATTATTTTTACTGTTACCTAAGAATCGGTAAAATTTCAATTACATATTGCAGTTATGTGTCGAACAAATGTGATTTTTATTTATTTGTACATACTCAATCACACTACCTCTATAATCTTATTATAGTTTTTATTACACTGCAATAAAGACTATGTTATCTACCAAATTTTAGTTCTACTTTGGTTCATGTTTAAAAATAAGAAACACAATAATTTCTAATAAAGATGCTGAAAAATTACTTAACCGATTTCAATCAAATTTACGCACCGTGTGCAGTTTGATCCAACTTGAAAGCTAGGATAGCTTACATCTCAATTTCTGATCATAAAAATTACCATGTTGTTTAAAATTAAACTGTTACTACATTAGTAAGATTTACCTACTAACTGTGCTACTACTACTACTGTACCGCTGTACTGTCAGTTAATTATATTAGTTTGTCACGTTGGTCAAAAGGTTAGCATACACAACAAATTTATCGAATTGGGAGACTCAGGTTCTATCCCGAGGCAGT
>NJDD01001798.1:437379-453716 GCA_002245505.1 Calephelis nemesis | reverse complement strand
CATTGAAGGCTAGCCTTATTAGTCTTCGGCTGATTGTAGATGCCCTAGTTATACCTCTGCCTACCTTTTCATGGATATAAGCATAAAAATACTATTATGACCCTCAAATCTTTGACTAATACACTTACAAAAAATATGCAAGATTATCCTACAGTTACAAAATCTTAGTGTTTGATTTCACTATACTATCTATATCAGTAACATTTTTGTTTTTTGTAGAACTGTTTTACAATTTCGTTATTATTAGCATTTAATAAGTAATACGTGGATATTTGTCAGTTGGTCTATTACAGTTTATTCTTCTTACTTACATCTTACTTTACAAAATGCGGGGAAAATGAAGAAAAATACCTTTAAACGTTTTTGTACAAAACTACCTGTTTATTTCAAACGATAGGAAATTCGCCAGCTCTGCTAGTATTCAATAAAAGTTTGATACAATTTTCACTTGCATAATGTGAAAGAATACTTCTGACTAGTATTTATCTGACATGTTACACAAACTGAATCTAACCCCAAAGTAAGGAAATTGTATGCTTGTGTTATGGGTGTTATTCAACGATACTCATACATAGAAATACTTAAATAGATACCACAATAAATTTAACAAACACCCAGACCCGGAAATGCTGAAATTTTAAATGTTTATTACACAAATGCATGCCTCGTCGGAAATCGAACCCAAGCCTAGCGGTTGGTCAGTGTAGTTAGGCTTGTACGCTAGCCGCTCGACCAACTAGGCGAAAAATCAATAAACATGGGAAAGTTCAATAATCATGAGTAAAACTGCGTTTAATAACTAGTATAAAATTTTAAAGGCACCTTCTAAATTTGACGTTTTGTTTACATAACTGCAATGTTTCCTGTTTTGCAATATAAATACTCTTCCTCTGTGCAGTTATTTACGTTACAGTAGTGTAGCTATTCTGGAATTTCCGCAAAGATTTATTTTCATTTCATTTCAACAATACTCACAACAATTTGTATAATATTTTAATAAACCGTGAAATTAAGAGATTTACATGTCTGCATTTAGTAACACAAATGTTTTAGGTCTTACAAAGTAAGATAATTATATTTGTTTAAACCAAACATGCATTCCTGCAACAACTAGTATATTTATAGCTCGAGATCCTTTAATGGTCAGACTTTTGTTATATAATAAAGCTGATTTTTTTAGCCCATTTTACTAACGATACTTGCAATGATCGGCCTATGACACAGTTTATGTTAAGTCTATCGTGGTTGTGGTCGATATCTAATAAGAGCGAATTTTAAATAAAGCGGTAATTAGATAAGTGCTTGGTTTGCGTAAAGAAAGCCACCTATCACTTTGTGTGACCAAGTACTTCCAGCTATTCGTAGGTGCCCTGATCTTACCTCTTTATATCTCTTAGGGAATATGGGCGTAAATATATTTTTTGAATATATCAAACATTAATTTCTTAAAGTACTAGTAACACAAACAATGACATCATCCGCTGTCAGACACTTACCATTGTGAATAATCCTTGTCAGGTTTCTTTTAACTTCCATAAATTCTGACTATACTTATTTTTTTACACGAACGATAAAAATAAACAAAGCTGAAAACACATCAAAAAATAAAGTCGCTTTCCAAAATCTGTCTTACTACGCTACTAAAACTCGAACTGTGAATTATTGGTATTAATAAAACAGTTAATTAGTGTGTACGAGTATGTAGTGTGGGGATGGATATTATATTTCGGTTCTTTGGATTTTAGTAACTCCACTAAATTTATTACGTCCTGTCTTTCATTTTTCATGTCGCTATATTTCTTTTTTTTTTTGCCGGGAAATTGCAAATTAAATAATTTTGTTACGATTTTTTTTTCAGTTTCGAATAAAAACAACATTTTGCAAGATAACCAAGGTCTGGCCATGAAACAGAATTGTAGAATCTCAGTCTTTATGTCTGCTTGAATATTATAATGAAGCCTTAAAATCAAGAGGTTAAAGTGACTATATTTAGTGACTTTAGAATGGTTCCGGTATTATATTCAACGAGATAATTTTATTTGTTAAATCCACACGTCCATTCTCAGCAAAGTTAAAACTGAAAAATCATATATGTAGCTGGCAACACGCGCTAGGTGTCAACGTTTATGAATTTATAGTCTTTATTTTCTCTTCAACTTCTAGGGTAAAATATTAGAAAAGAGGATTTTATAAAGCAAATATTAATCTTTGGTCCGTTATCTATGCGGTTAGATTGAACGTTACTACTTTTGTTTATAATAGTATAACAAAAATGTATTATAGTTAAATTAGTTTTTGATAAAATAATTGAAACATTACCTACTCTCCCATCATTTCATTTGTGCTCGTTACTGTTATGTTCCAGTCTGAGTGGTATGCTAGTCATCAAATTTACCCAGTTAATAGTTTTGACATCAAAGTCATATTCAACCCCATATTACTCCATCACGTATTCCATCTGTAAATGGGATGTGTTTTCTAAATCATGTATTAATTTTCCTAGTAGCAGATAAAATAAATCTATGGACAAAGATACATATCTTCACTCCAAGTCCCTTACGGGGTTAGCAGAGTGTGTTGAGTGCTAAACCTGGTATGATTCATGTAAACACGCCGGTTTCTGATAGTAAAATAAATTGATGATTTTGGGAACAAGCCTGTAAGATTTTAAAGTAAAATTAAAATTGTCTTAACCACTTGTTGAATTTTTGAATCATGAACCTGCGTTGCTCACTGTAGCTTACCTATTACTTTAGGCAAATAAATTTAATTTTTGAGTCTGTGGCCTCTTTCAGAGACGTCTATTAACATTTGATCTATCACTAAATCATAACTTTGTATCGGAAATGTAAATTTAATGACCAATTAAAATAATTGACGTTTCTGTACTCTTCCTATTATGTTTTCGAAGGCTTCTATTAACTCATTCATACTTACATATATATCAAATCTTTTAACTTTCATTATTTACTTACTTATTTTTCAAGTCGTCTAAAATTATGTTTAAAAAATAAAAAGGTATTAAATTCAATCATATACGTAATAACTTCGCTAATTAAGTAACTACTGGATTTTGATGACTTTTTTGGCCGCGTACTGCTAGGTAGAGAGGTAGACAGTGTATTCTGTGGATTAAATACAGAAGACCCGGACCAACACGTGTAGATGATTATTTTTTTGAAAGGTAGGTCATGTGTGAGATATAGTTTCATAAGTGTTTTGGCAATTAGTTAAACATTTAAAAATAAATCGACAAGAACATAAACCTTTGAATTAAAATGACTTAATTCGAGTTTTGCAGATTTAGTGTTTTAAAAAGTTATCCGACAATGTAAAATTTTAACCATTTCACGTCATATAGGCTATAGTCACATAAATTAAACTAATATAGGGTTGTTTAAATGTGTGGTTATAGTACAGGCGGGAACCTTTGCTAGACCTCATATTATCGAGTGTAATTTTGAAACAGCTGCAGTTGGAAAACGTACTTTGGCAAGTTTTGCAGTCATATAAAACACTTTTGAAACTTTGGTTTGCGTTAATTTCGACGGTAACTATCTTACGTACTTTGCTTTCGAGTCTATTACTATATATACTTTAAGCAACTCCTCATCACATTAATATTCTTCTGATCGGGAATGACCCCAGTCCATTTTTTTTATGTTATAGGAAGGCAAACAAGCAGACGTATTTCCTGATGGTAAGAAATTCACGCCGTCTAGAGACACCAAAGATGGTAATGGTGCGTTGCCAACCTGAGGTCAGGATGTTAGGCCTCGAGCAAAAGTAAGTTTACCGGCTACCTTACCCTCCGAACCGGAACACGTCATGACGTTATGGCGGCAGGAATAGGTAAGGCGGTGGTACCAATCCGGGCGAGTCGCTGCGAAACTCTACCAACTAGTCAAATGTCATGGTGTTAGTGAATGTAAGCCTATGCTCGCCTTTAACGAGCTGCCTGGCAGGAAGGCAGATGGTCTATTCTGCAAAGGAGCCCGGACCAATACGGGGGATGACCATGGCCTAGAGTTGTTAATTTGGATTGAAAATGAATTGTAAGTTAAGTCGGCAGCAAACCTCGATTTTTGGCTTGCCTTTCATTTCCCGCTTGAATAGTAGCAAAGTTGTAAAAGTACTAAATTGATCGATCAAGCAATTCAAGCTAAAGCCATAAACCTGTTTGCTTTATGTTTATCAACATTTGTAGAATTTCAAGGGAAGCGCTGGGCTCTCCTGCCCTCTTTTGTGACGTCCTTGCGCTAGATGCTGATTCTGTACAATATATGATTATTGACGACACCTACCTGTTCTATAACTGTATAATTCAGACAAACCGTATCAGCCATACAAGTCATATTACATTAATTAATGCGACCATAAAAGCTTCCTTCACTCGCGGTTTCATTACATTTAATGTCTTTCCATTTTATGATGACACATACAATGTTGGTAGACGACTGTCTTTGCGATGTTTCGAATTCAAATCTCATTTAGTTTGTTAGTTCAATCACATACATACAACTAAGAAGTCACGTCTAAGAGTATCTCAAGATGGATATCACTAGGAATATCACAAGACGGATAACCCATGCAGTTGGCGATATGGTTACCACATACCACATTGTGGGACATACTGTCTTCGGTTGTCGTCCTCTGCTTATGTCTACGGGGTTTTGAACGTGAAGAAACTTTTCCATTATCATTCATTACTACAGTAAGCAATGGAAATATTTCACCCCGTAAAATACGTCCCAAATACTGTAAGCGGGTCAGATATTTTGTGTGCTTACCGAATGCAATTGCTTAATTGAAATGTATTGAATAACTGCCAGTAAATAGTGAATACTAGAAAAATCCAAAAAAGTATCAATACAAGTTACATTTTGTTCAATCACTTACTGTGTAAGTGTGTATGTGAGACTAGGTGCTGATATACCACCGCCTTGCTCTAGATGTTTGTTACAAATAAACGTGTAATTTTTCATTTCAATTTCAATGGGGTATTCTTCCCCGTGTTGGTCCGGGCTCGTTTGCAGACTGGACCATTTATCTTTCTGCCAAGCAGCTCGTAAAAGGCGAGCATAGGCTTACCGTCGCTAACACCGTGACATCTTACAAGGTGGTAGTATGCCATGTCAACCTAAGGCCCGAGATGTTGGGCCTGGAGCAAAAGGAAAAGGTTTACTGGCTACCTAACCCTCTAAACCGCCCGGACCAAAACGGTAGTAACATCGATCGATGAGATTAGACACTATTTAATGAAACACGTTAATGGAAATATACATACATACACACGACGACTGATAAAATCATATCCTTTTATTTTAGCTTCGCCGTAGTTGGATAACAAAAGATAAGAAGATCCCAAACACATATTTTAACTCTATGTTACGAGGCGTAGCTCTTAGTAGGCTACGTCGCGTCGTAGCGTGTAGCACTTTAACAGCGTAGCAAATGAATCAACTTCATTAAATTTTAAGTTGAAACTGTTCACCTTATAAAATTTTGTAAATTTGCATATGTGGCATTTATAATGCCACTTATATAATAGGATGCTTATATTTATTAAACAAAAATGTTTCCAGTGAAATGTAAATGTAACGTAATACTTACTTCGTTTTCTCTATGCAAAGGCTATCATTTGTATCTCTATGCAAAGGCTTCATATTTCAGCTTTATTTTTGTTTCTCTCGAAGTCTGAAAAAAAAAATGATTAGGTAATTTTTAATATATCAAAATACTACAACTATACGATAGTAAGAATATTCATTTTATGGTAAGCAACAAACGTCACATATTGGCAACAGACATGATATACTTGCGTTGCCGATCCGAAGGTCTCTAATACCTTTTTATTGGATAAAACAGCAAACAAACATATAGCTCCTCCAATGGTAAACATGGTCTAAAAGAAGTATCTTTCCGGCTGCATCCGTGAAGGGATAGACAAAGTCAAAACCAGGGCACTCATGACCAGACGAAGACACTAAGTCCTACAATTCAATAGGTGGCATGCCTATCACCAACTGGACTATTTTCCAATCCTAAACAACACTGATTTATTAGAAAAGTGAAACAAATACTTTTTAATTTTGTTGCCCGACCGATATCGAACCCGTGACATGCAGTTAATTACAACTACGAACCGCATTTAATAGAACGCATTAGTGATATAATTTCATTTAAATTACCTACTTCATTTTATCAGCTGGCGATGTAGTCATCGCATTCCTCGCCGCTTACATATTTTGTGAGGTTTGAGACACTTTTAGTACTCTGTAAATATTAAATCACTTAATACTATAATAAATGTTAAATAAATTTCGTTGTGATTTGATTAGTTTCACAAATGCGTAAGATGGCTTTGTGATTTTCAAAGTAGTATTACTAAAATTTAATATTATGAAAGAACTGTAAACTTTTTATAAGCTCAAAGAAAAAGGCATATTTTATTAATAGTTTATGATCAAGATTTATTTATTTATATGTACTCTGCTTGTATATCTGTCTATCACTTCAAGAATACTGGCACTAAGATGACATGTGCAAAAGCATGCTAGGTAATTACATATGAAATTGGGATGCTGTATGGGGGGAACAAAAAGTCGTTTTTTTAAATATATCGTATTTTTTTAATCAAGCAATAAGCCGTTGTTATCCGTGAAGTTTTGCTATCTCATACCCTTTATTCATTAATTCCCTTGATTGCTAACAAAAGATGTCTGCATAAATCATCTGGCCAGATTTAAAAAAAAAAATTCACAGTATCGGAATTAGACTACTAAACACTTACAAATAACTTTTTTTGGGTTAATTTTCGTTTGGGGCATGATTTGGCTGACTAACCAGGGTCCAGCTACTGATACCATTAAATTAAATGATACCAGTAAAGATACCATTTTTATCACAGGTGATGATGCAATTTAAAAACTCTTTGATATCGTGCCTGTCAAGTAATGTAAGTCTACGAGCGTTTGTCGGGTTGTTTCACTTAATTCATACGAAACCCACCTTTAATTTTTTTAATCTTACGAATTTGCACAACAGTTTTGTCACTAACACTGCAGCCTTCATCTAACTCAACTTTCGTTTTGCTAAGGATGTGTTTCTACAATAGCCTTCAATTCTTCGATATCAACTTGGGTCTCCGAGATGCTCCCGCAGCACTGGTGCCACGGTGAAATACTGGTAAATAACGCGGTATTTCAAGATTTCCATTTTTTAAACCGAGTGATGTAAAGAAAAAAAAACGGAAGCAAAAACAAACTACTGACGTCTTATGAAACATAACTGCCTGTGAAAATAGTTGAATTATCTAAATATCGTTTTGTAAAAAAATCGAAAGAGGAAAAATTTGCGATGACAAAAATTTCATATGTAAGGACCTAATAATAAAATTCTATCAGTTCAAAGCCGTTTTAGCTTTACTCGCAATATTTAAGTGCCATTCGGTGCATATTACAGTCTCTTATAAAGTCATAAAACCTAGGATACCAATTGTCTTACGCCAAAATTAAGCTTTTTAAAAAATAGATTACAATAAATTTGAATGGTTTGACAGAAGATAACTTGAAATACGACAGCAGACAAGCACTCGGCTCTCCTGAAGGTAGGAACTCTCATTTATTATTATTATATACGTTGAAGATACTTTGATGTCCTATGTCAGGAATGTTACGACATTTGTGCGAGTCTTTGGGATCCCTCACGGACTGGAAAATAAAAGAATCATTGTAGATAGCGGTAGGAATATGTAAGGCGGCAAATAAGTTACAGCAGAGCTCTACCTTGGTCTTTTAGGTTATGGCGTATCTTACCTGTACGTCTTTTAAGCTACCCAACAGAGATCCAGCTAATCAACAGAGAGAGAAATAGACAGTCTACTCTGGCAGGTCTATCAAACAAACACGGGAAAATCATCTTCTTTATTGTTGTTATTGAATCATAATATCTATAATTCATTATACGGGATTGTCGTTTTAAAAAGATGTCACAGCATTTTGAAGTAACTACACTATTACAACCTTTTTCGTTAATTAGTTTTATTATTCTTCCATAATGCCTGGAATGACGTGCGTGTTCGCTACGTTTGTCTTCCAGTTTAAGCATAGGGTATGGATTAACTTACTCAAACAACAGGCATAACACTCTAATTAAAGGTTGGCAATGTACCATTACCACTTGACAACTTGTGGTAATGGTACGTTGCTTATTTTTACTTGTGATACCTAGAAGATGTGTATTTCTTACTTCAGGATATCCGCTGCCTGTTTGCCTTTCAATTTCAAAAATCTACAAACTGAAATGTAAATGAATAGCAAGTAGGCTGATGTTAACTTATAAAATATCAGAATATATTTTTACCGTCTATGAGTATTTTAGGTAACTTTTATATATTTGGAATCCTTAAACGATAAAAGGTTAGTCAAAGAAAAAAAACACAGGTTACATTATAATATCGTTCACAAAAGCTCAAACTGTAAAAAAATCGACATGTATGGTGTTACAACAAAAAACTAAACACCCGTTTTATTAAACACTGCTTGAAATTGGATTCTAAACCAATTACACGTTGCCACATCATCTACGTGTATAATGTAATTGTCTGTTGGTTGGATATCGATTTTAGACAGTGGCAAGTTAAACATAGGTATATTTTTGTCGTAACACGGATGATGGTTTATTCTGAAAAAAAAAAATAAGTATAAAGTCAGATCTCAATTGAAAAATTAATTAAATATTGCTATATTACTCTATTCTAACTCATTTTTAACAAAATATACTAAGTATAACTTTGTTAAACTGAAGTTGTACGTATTTATTTGTGAAAAATGTATTCAAAAAGTTGTTGTAACGATATTTAAATATAACAATTTATTCTACCACGTAATATTTATATAAATGAAATTTTTTAATATGTGGTCTAGCGGTCCAGGTGTTGGACTTCCTGCATGACGTCCCGGGTACGATTATCCGGTTTTGCAACAGTAAGAAAATTTGTTTATTCTAATTAATTTCCTAATAAAAAAAGTTGCTCGGGATAGGATATGAGCTCGGTTGGCGATAGATTTGCCATCTATCACATTGTGGTACTTATTGTCTTCGGCTAGTCGTGAGTGCCCTGGTTATGTCTCTGGCTACCTCTTCGAGGATATGGATGTGAAGACACTTTTTGGAATTTAAAGTTTGTATTAATGTCATAAACATCAATTAGTGTATAGATTAATGTGTATAACAAAGAATCATATTTTTGCAAACAATTTTAATGGGAGAATAATTTTAATCTTATCTAACGTACACCTCGTTGGATTCTTAACTGAACTAAATCGTAAAGGGAGCTGCCAACAAAATAGCTTAAAGTTTTTATGGTTGGAACCGGTACATTAAATTTTCAAACTTGTTCCACTTTGATTTAGTGTAGAATTTTAAAGGTTGCTTTATAGAGCCTTTAAAATTCCTTTACCTTCATATCTTATTATTATCTTAACCTTTACCTTCATCTTCATATTTTTAACATAACGTATGATATAATTAATTATTTGAGTCATTGTTCTAAGATTCCTCAGTCTGTGGCCCTGACCACTGACAGCTTCCTTTAAAGACCACCCTATTTGGGAATTTATTTTATGTTTACATTTTTATTAATTTTTGTATATACTAAATGTATAGACGTAAGAAATTAAAAAGAAATGTTAATAAATTTGAATTATATTGAAAGGGCTAAGACCAATTGTCTCCTTCGTTACTGACGCGATTATTGACGTGTGGGATATTGACTTAAAAACAAGTATTTTCGAAAATTTTCTTACTGCAAACTTTTTCTGCTGTCCTGGATTAGAGACAGTATAACATACAGTAGTAGTAGTAGTAGAGTAATACCCACTGGGGATAGCACGTATTTTGCAAAATTGTCTAAGTTTTGCCACTTACGAATTAGTCAAAAGATCACCATTTGTGTCTTATATTTGTATAAATGTAGAAGACAATCATGAATGTATATAACTAAAATAACAAATAAATATTTGTCGACACTACGAAATAAATAAACACTATAAATGAAATATTTGACAGGTTACTAGTTACAGGTTATTAGAATTAACTAGTAACTAGTAACTACATACTTAATGTTATATCCAGTTACAACATTTTTAGTTTTCACGTTTAACCTACAAAAATATCGGACTTCATCAAAGTAACAAGCATTTGACATTTCTTGTAAAAAGAGTAAGTTGATTATCAGAACTTAGGGCTGCCAAATCTAGGATGGTTCTAGATTGGAGCGAACTGTGCATTTGCAGTATTTTTTACTGCATATCTTATTCGGAAACAATCATTTTTTTTCTCCACATAATTATAATCATCTCCATTGTATCCCACGTTTATTCTACAAAATGTCATACAACTAAAAATCACTAGGGCTTACACAAGTCATGTTTATCGAAGGACCATCACGTGATATGCAAGTTGCAGAGCCAATACCTTCTATACAAGTCTTCCAGCCCCCAAAAACGACCTCTTGCCTTCCCTGATTCTGGTGCCCGTTATTTCCATATCGCCGTCCACCGCCCTGAATAATCAGCTCCCGAAACATACAGTCCAGTAAACTTCGTCACTATAAGGCTTCAAACCCTAGAGGGGAATTAGTTAATACCCTAAACGTTCTTGTCATATTAAAGTGTAAGCTATCTTACAATAATCATAGAGTAATTTTGTAGTAGAGTATTAAATCATCTTTGTATTGTAGATTGCTTTTAGTCGAGTCCTTTAAACCGTCCGGTTATTTTATTTTAAATCTGTTAGTGACAACCCTAGCTCAATGGCAAGGATTTATATATAGGTCAAGTTAATGAAACAGAGAATGTCAGTACGTGATCAAAATAAAAGAGAAAATTTTTACAAACCGCAAGTCGCGTTGAACTGAAATAGAAATATCGTCTGTGTGATATCTTCAGATGAAATAGCTTTCTGTATCGTGAAAACGGTAAATTAGAACCAGTTGATATGTTGTAAACAATTGTAAAAACATTTTTTGATGTTAAGATTTTTGTACAGTAGCCATCAGGTTCCGTAGTAGCAAGCATAGATTAGGGTTATGTAGAATTCATAATCTTCATCGTCGGCACTAGGTGGAATTCTATAGTTTACATACTTTCTAAATAACACTTATTCCCTTTATTTTCCACTTGATATTACACTTATGCTTACCGGCTTTAAATTTTACTTTACTTTTTAACGTACAGTATTTGAAACAATTAGCTAAATATATCAAATCCTGTAACTAAAATCTAATTAAGTAGTAATTAGTAACTTACAATCAAACACTAAACGGTAAAAATGAAATGAATTCACTTACTTTTATTGGTAGTTCTATTTCTACCATTAGGCTGCGCAACTCTAAAATGGAATATCTTTTGAAAAATACTCCAACGACTATACTAATAATTTTCTATACTAATAATATTAATACTAATATACTAACTTATTTTAAACGTTTGATAACTCATAAATAACTAAGGCAAGCAAAGATTTAAGAAACACGACAAATAAAGTTTTAGTGTTTAGAAAACGTAATTTTATATATACACTAGCCGGCCCGGCCAACTTCATATCGCTTGACAATAATAGTCGCTATTAAAGTTTTACTGGATTAAACCATTGTTGTCCCATTTTTTTATGACTTTCCCTTTTTTTATTTTTATGAGATCCTCCTCCTGAAAAAAACTAACACAACGAAAAAAGTATTAGCAATATTAGAACCCCTCGTTCAGATGCAAAAATCTTCCTTGTCGTTAGGTAGTTATGTGCTTCCCGCCTGGATGTCTTTCCACCACCTTATCAGGTAGCGCGGCAGCGTCGCCATAACCTAGATATCAAGTTTTGTCTTGTTTCAATCTCCTTAGCAATACTCCGTGGAGCAGCCCTAGCTTGGAGCATACCTACTGACTTACCATTTTATCTCTCATTAAATGGCATCGCTGCAACAGATTATCCTACAACAGATTTAACTCATAATTAATCGATTACTAATTATAAAACTTAAATATAACTCAAAGAAATATCCCAATATTCCTGCAGACAAACGAAATTTTCGGACTTCGCTACCAATATGCCGCGTAAATCTTTGTTTTGATATAGTTTTTTTTTTTAATTCAAATTTAGAATCGTCCAAAAAGGTTTACAAATTAGTCTTTTGACTTTCATCAAATGATTTTAAAACTGGCCAGTACTTTTTAAGTTTAAGAACTTAATTCAATATATCCCTAGATTGGAAAATGTATATGTCTGAGTAAATGTAACGTCTTAAGTTACCATTTAATACGTTTTAGATGAACAAAAATTTAACCTTGGTGAAGAATATAGGCTACTGTTTACTTCAAGACTAAATAATATACAAGTATACGCGGGGAAAATAACGGGCAACAGCAAGTATTATTTATATTATAACCTCGATATTACCCGTAATATACATTAACATGATTTCATAACTGTAACCTTCATGAATTTTAATATCACAAAGCCGTTTAATTTATGCGAAAGATCTAAATATTTTTCATCATTATCTACGAAAAAGTCTGTGGTCATAAATTTAAAAGCCGAGTTTATAAAAACAACCAAATCATGCAAATTCATTGTGCCAAACAAGTCTGCCACGGGCAGCGGTTAAACTTTTTGAGGGAAGATGCTTACCTCTGCTAATGGGTTTGCGAAGCGCTTTACAAAGATTCTGGGATTTATGCTATGGAGTATGATGGCGGTTGAAGGGATAGTATAGCGAGATTATTTTGCCAATACACTTTATACATAAAAAGTACGTGAAATTATATATTTTCCGTTTTCCTTGTGTGGCATATAGTATATCAAGATTAAGTTGTTAATATAAGTCATGCATAAAAAGTGGGTAAGAGTATATTTTTTATCCCGTTTTCCTTGTGTGGCATAACCCTTACTACCAAACAGCTCGTAAGAGGCAACTGTGGCATAAATAGTTTATTATTACCACCACCGCTACTTACTTATCTATTTTTGGCATTCTGATAATGCGGTGTTAGTCCGTTAAGAAAAGTTAATCTAGCACAATAAGACTAAACCCCCGGTTCGAGAATAGCGACGCACCTTTGTTATTCCAACTGGCATGTCTCATTAAAATATTAACACATCAAGCAGTGTCAATAATAATGATAAAATATTTAATATTTAATTCACACGGATCTGTGCAAGATTATCCTGACGCGACTATAAAAATCTAAAATCTACCACCGGATCGGAACGCGGCTACTTACTGAGAAGATCCGACGAAAGAAACTCAGCGGGATTGTCTTTTTTCTTATAAATTAAAAATATGTTGCATATATAATTTGAAGAAATTTTTACGAGGAGTTATAATTATCAAGGCTTCTACTTGTAAATATTATTTATTCTCAAAATAATAGTGTTATTATATACCACACAACTTAAAGTTCATATTTTTTTTATTTGTTAAATGTTATTTATAAAGAATAACTAATTTAGTGGAGACAATACGTCGTATACACTGTTTTTGTATTTACAGAATGTACACCAAAACTTTTCATAAACAAGTTCAGATTTTCATGGACACAATATAATAAGTTTTCAAAAATATGTTTAGATGTCACCTTTAGAATATTTATTTCTTTAAACTTCTCCCCGAGGGAAACTCTTGGGCCTAAGTTGGAAATTGCCCGTATAGCCCTCTTTTGCTAGACGAATATTGTGTTAAACTCAGTCGAGTTTCCCCAGAGAAGAATGATATAAGACATGACGCTGTAAAGATAAAAAAATATTATAATTAATATAATACTAGTTAGTTGGCTTGACAGATGAGCAGTCTTAGCTGTGAATACGAAATTAAGTATATTAAAAAAGTAAATATAGTAAATATCTTCAAGGCCAACTCCCGGAGAGAATCAGGGCACCCACGGTTGGCAGAAGACAATAAGTCCCACAATGTGATAACTGGCAAACCTATCGCCAAGCGGGCACTTTGTTGCCCGACCCCAAAATCGAACCCGAGACAACACGAAGTCAAGTTCTGCCAAGAACCTGGACTGCTAGACCACAGAGGCGAGATAAGGTAAATTTTTTTTTCATAAGAACCATGTCTGACAATAACTATAAAACAAAAATAATAACGAAATAATTTCAACCGTATAGGCATAATACAACGACCAAGGAAAAATTGGATTGTTTTTTCCTACATAAAGAGATACAGATAAAAAGAATATATCAACTTTACAACTAACATATAGTTTATCATAAAATAGCAGTCTAGCAATATGTTAACTTAAATACATAAATAAATAAAATGACGGCGTGATATCATTTTCTTTAGGCGGTTTTTAATTTTTCGAGATTACTAAACTTTATCAAATCTTTTACTTGACAATAACACCAGTTTATGCACCAAAGACGACATTGTGCGTTATCACCCTGCAGCTGCGGTAGTAAGCATATTTCAATATGATGTTAAAGTTTAGAACTTTTCCGTACGATGAATTTTCACTTTGTTTGAAGAAAGATATGTTTTTGAAGAAGGGATTTGTTATTTCTTATAACATTGATTACATATTTTTATATAACATGGATGAGTGACAAAATATTTAAATTAGAAGTAAAAATTCTTTGTTCTAAACCCGAAATACGTTTAAAAATGTTCGTGTATTTTTAAAAGCGGTCTGAAACGAGAGATAAAACTGCGGATGCGTAGGCAAGAGTTACAAGCTCGACACTCCAGCACACTTCCTGAGCGTGACCACAGAAATTAAAAACGTTAAGTGAATGGGAACTGGGAATAATGAGATTTCATTTAATATCATACATTTTCCCTACAATGGTACCCGTGTTTTAAATGTAGCCAACCATTCATTTGACTTTTGACAGCTGTGAAATTCAAATTAGTACATAGCTCTCCTTTAGCTCGTGTTACGGTTATGTATTTTTTGATCCTCGACGGAAAACGAGGGTTGTTATAAGTTTGACATGTCTGGGTATGAGTGTGTGTGAGTGTGTGTGTGGGGGGGGTTATGTGTGTGTGTGTCTATATGTTTGTCTTTGCCATCGTAGTTGCAGTTAAGATGGTTCTTAGCTGTAGTTTATGAAAATCGTTCAATTTCATTTTGACGGTAACAAATCATTTCTAAGCATCGAATGGATATTTGCAGCACCATGGGTATTTTATATTCATTTAACTTTTGAATAAGAAGTATCTACATGCCCATATCACCGAAGAGGTAGGTAGAGGCACAAACAAGGCACTACTAGCCGAAGACACTAAGTCCCACAATGTATTATGTAATGTAAATTGGAAAAACCACATTTTATTTTAGTTGCCCGACCCGGCGATATATATATGTATAAAAAAAACAAAACTATCCCAATGGTAAGGAACAACTGTAGCATATAGACATTATAGATGTTACAGGTGAGTTGTTAACCTAAAGCCGGGAGTGAAGGCCTATTACTGAGTCATTATGGACTGTTGACATTATGGAACCAGGAAAGTTGGCTGCACACTCTACCACCAGTGGTCATGCACTGGTGGTAGAGTGTGCAGCCAACTTTCCTACTTTCATACTTTTAAATAATGAACTATATTACAATTATAATACATTACATGTGTTGTTTAATACAACAATCATTCTTTTGCAGTTTTATTAAGTGTAGATGAGTTTTTTCTTTCGACTTGATGTAAGACTTTCTTATGCAAATACAAAGAATACAATGGCAGAGAATCTGTCTTATTTATTGTCTGGTATAGCGGTATGTTTAAATTAGGTTAGTATTTGCCACGATTATTACCCAAGAAGCCCGGAAGCTATTTCACAATGTCATCTCGCAAACTTTACATTGTTGAGAACGTACATAGTCAAGAAAGAGTGAAATAGCAATTTCTTGAAATTCTTAAACAGTTTTTAATTTTACCACCTATTTTATGTTTGGGATATGTTTTATGATATTGGAAGGCAAAGCAGACAGATTTCATGATGGTAAGAAATTCACACCGCCTAGAGACAACAATGGTGGTAACAGTGCGTTGCCAACCGGAGGCCGGGATATCAGGCCTCGAGGATAAGTAAATTCACCGGTTACCCTATCTTCCAAACTGGAATGGCAACGGCAAGTGCTAACGCTATGGCGGCAGGAATAGATAAGACGGTGGTAATAATGCGAGTAGCTGCAAAACTCAACCACCTAATCAGATGTCACGGTGGTAGTGATAGTAAGCCTACCTTATACTTGCCTTTACGAGCTGCCAGGCAGGAAGGCAGATGGTCTGTTCTACAAAGGAGCCAAGACCAACAGGGGAAAATTAACTTAGA
>NJDD01001798.1:414283-432456 GCA_002245505.1 Calephelis nemesis | reverse complement strand
AGTTATGAAATGAAATAAATAAACAAATACACAAATTGAATTTAACCCTAAAGTAAGCAAATTATATGATTGTGTTACGGGTGTTATTCAATGATTTTAATACATAGAAATGCTAAAATAGATACCAGAATAAATTTATAAAACATGGTATGGGACTCGGAAATGCAGACATCTAAATGTTCATCATACATATGCTTGCCCTCGACGGGAATCTAACCCGAGCCTAGCAAGTGGTCAGTGTAGTTAGGCGTGTACGCTAGACACTAGACCAAAGAAGTGGTCAAGTTATTTAATATAGATGATTTAAATTTAATGTTAACACATTATTAAGGTTCTATATGTTAATTCACTTTTAGTTAAAAACATCATCTTCTGTTTTACCAATACAAGGAACCTTTACTAAACTTTCTCATTCTGTAAGGTTATAAGACACAGAAGAGATTACGAGTACTTACTAGACAGGCTGTATTTACTTACTTTAGATTATTGTGTCCCATTACTTAATTTTAAACGTTCTCTAAATACGCCTGCAGCTGAGTCTCGAAGTAGCAAGGAAATAAGCGGTAAGTTTCTGTACACCTGTGGCTTTGAGGCAAGTTAAGGTTAACGAAGTAAGTTTCAAGTGTAATTATATCGTCCATTTCTGTGAGCCCGTCTGGTTTAATTGTATTTTATTTCTTTTTTTTATTTCATTAGACAACGAACAAGCCGTGTCTTTCCAGATGGTAAGAGGTAAGCTTGGCCTATGTACAATGTAAATGATTATTAATTCACTACTAATGATTACTAATTGTATAGATGCGAAAATTTGTCTGTCTGTTGCTCTTTCACGGTTAAATTGTTTTTGATAAAATACGCATATACCTAAAGATCCGAGTTCTAATAAAGGCTACTTTTTAATCAACCCCTAAAAGGATGTGATAGGGGATGATATTTTGTAACTAATCCCTGCTGACGAAGTATCAATCGAGTTATTTTTAGGAAGACTGTCTAAACGATCCTTGGTTATTTATCAATTGTTTTTCTTTTACTTACCTGTGATTGTAATACGTTACCTAAGTTTCACATAATTTAAATAAATAAATGTGAATGGATTAAATACACAGATTAAATTTGACCCTAAAGTAAGCATACTTATTTAGAATCATTTTTAGTTTTAAATTGAAACTTTTATTGAATCGTCTTACATTTTTTGGTCTGCGTGTAGCATGTCGCGTGACAGTGACGTCAGAGCAGCCGAGGCCAATATGGCGGCGTCTATAGTTTATAGTTATAGATCAAGTTTCACTTTTACCGTGGTTTCATTAAACCACACAATCCTTTTTTATTTACCTTTTTTCTCTTTTTTAAGTTTTTGCATCACTCCACGTGTTTTAGTCATCACTACCTATGGAAAAATGCTTACTGGTATTAAATTCGCCTTCGTACTATTGTTTTAGCGTAATGAAAGATAAAAGTAAATAATAAGCATATTCAAGGTTTGTGTAATAGCTATTAGACATCAATACAGACATATATGTGAGAATAAATTTAATGAACACCAAGACCCAGAACTGCCCCCGTACGGAATCGAAAAGAACCTCGCAGTTGGTCGATGGTACTAGTCATGTACGCGAACCCTTCAAGCAATGAGGCGGTCAACAATGACACGGTTCCAATTAATATACATTTTAATTATCCATCTTTTGTTTCTTTATAACATTTATTCCTTTGTTGTAGGAAATGTATTTCCTTTGTACTACTAAAATAATTAAAAAATCCACTTAAGTATTTTTATGGCATAAAATTTAAAAATGAAATGTTTTGATTTCACAATTTAAATTCGATTTCAATATAAAAAATACCCTTCTGCAAGAAATTCCTTAAGTCTTGTCTTCGTCTACAACGAAATCTTTTGGTACGAAAATTGCAACATAATATTTTCTGGTTTACAAGTTTGATATTACTCTGCAAACTAAATCGGATATGCAATTCACACAAAAATATGAAGGAAGATATCCAAGATTTTGATATGACTCGGGTATTTCAGATATAATTCAGATATTTGAGAAAATAAATTGTGGTCGAATTTTATCTACTGCTTTTTGGCATATCGGAATTGGATTTGCTTTGAGAGCTTATAATATTTTTAACTTTGTGAAATATCATACTATGTGAGGTTTAAGATTTTTTTGGTAGTCTTTCATTTTGTCGCCCTAACTTTGATTTAGATATTTAGAGACTCTAATCCCTCATAACTGTTTTAAGATAAAGGTTTTAATACATAATAATAAAACTACAAATTTTCAGTGGGTCCCCGACAAAACCTATGTGGAATGTAGCTAAGAAATAGCTTCCAAATAAAAAAAATACATGAACATCGAATCTTAAACAAAAATTCCGAATAAAAATCTGATTGACAAATTTTTAAGTCTACTGTTCATTACATTATTGTTACTAAATTTTAAGTCGTCATATAAAATGTTCGGAAGGAAAAGTAAATTTTTTTTCAGTCTTTTTGGTGATTTTATAATTTTTTCTTTAATAGTTACATTAGCTGTTGGTACTGAGTTCCAGTGACATTTGTAATTACAAGCCCATTTCTGTTAGTATCTTCACTCCCATATCCCCGAAGAGGTAGGCAGAGACACAACCAGGGCACCCACGACTAGCCGAAGATACTAAGTCCCATAATGTGATAGGTGGCAAGCCTATCGCCAACCGGGCACGTTTCCAATCCCAACCAACATTTTTTTTATTAGAAAATTGGAAAAATCCAATTTTATTTTTGTTCATAAGGGAATGGCGTTTAAGATAAAAACAATTTCAATTCAGAGAAACTCGTCTACGTTTGTATTTAGTGTTTAATTGCTCAATTCCAATGATTTTATTGTTCAATCTTCAGAACTAAATTCTACTCTATATTCGAATAAAGTCTAATGATCATAAAATATTTTAAAAACAAACAAGTAAGTCATGAAACTTTTTTTTCGTTAAGTAACCAGTTTCACTAAAAGCTCTGCCTCCTAGTCCTAGATGTCATGGTGATAGCGACGGTAAGGCTATGCTCGTTTTTTACGAGCTGCTGGCAGGAAGGCACAAGGTCTATTCTGCAAAGGAGCCTGGACTATTAATATGAACGAATGAACGTTCAAAAATATACTGTAAAGTATTCTTCGTTAACAATAACATCTGCAAAATATTTAGTCAAAATACATCCGGTCTCGCCGGAAGTGAGGAGTTAATTGAAGTGAATAAATGAACAAGTCTAATGAATTTTGTTAAATCATTTTGCTATAACTTGGTGTTTTAATTAACGAATTTTATGAAATGATTTTATTTTGTTCATCAAATTATAAACCCACGTTCCGGGAAAAAACAATTATTATTTTAGCTACTTGTGAAAAATGTATTTCATATTCTCAAGATTTTTTATAACACTTACTATTTAGAACTGTTTTCAGTCTTGTTTATCATAGCGGCACTGGTGGTTATTGGTAAAAATAGTTAAAAGAGTATCTTTACGCCGGTATTCCTAAAGGTATGTGTAATCACGTCTGTGGTCTAGCGGTTCAGTTGTTGGACTTGACTGCATGAGGTTCTAACCCGGGTCGGGCAACAAAAACAAAATTGGGTTTTTCCAATTTTCTAATAAAAAAACATGTTGCTCGGGATAGGATATGTGCCCGGTTGGCGATAGGCTTTCCACCTATCACATTGTGGAACTAAGTATCTTCGGCTAGTTGTGGGTGACCTGGTTATACCTCTGCCAACCTCTTAGGGGATATGGGCGTGAAGATACGTTATGTGCAGAAATATAACCAGAGCATCCACGACAAGTAGAAGACACTAAAGCCCGGTTTTATAATTAACGAATCATTATCCGTTTTTTACAACCATTGGTTGTTTATCTAAAAGCAAAGAGGCGTTACACAACATTTTTCGAGCTAGCTTTCGATAACGAACTACCGTAGCTACATTTTTTAATATTCGTACAAAAAGCAAACCAATTATTCGTAAGCAAAACGTCTTGTTTCTTGAATATAGGAACCGAGCACAAGTCTCACAATATGATACGTAGCAAACCTAACCTGTATGGCTAAGCGGGTACATATCCAATACAGAGCAATGCTATTTTTTAATAGAATTTTGAATTTCGCACTGAACTTTTTAGTGTCCCATAACTGGGATGGCAGACACTTGTGCCTCTGGTTGTCCAGGGCACCCACGACTAGCCGAAGACACTAAGTCCCGTAATGTGATAGGTGGCAAGTCTATCACCAACCGGAGAAAACAAATTTTATTTTTGTTGCCCGACCCGGGATTCGAACCCGGGACCTCTTGCAGTTAAGTCCAACACTTGAACCGCTAGTCAGGAATAGGTAAACCCTACCCGAGCAAATCGCTGAACAGTGCAGTATTTTTATGAAAGACCTATAACGCTTACCTCTTACGAGTTTTTTGACAGGAAGGCATAATATAATCTGTTTTATCCAGTGGACCCAAACCAATACGGGAAACACTTTTCCTAAGAACCCGGGTAAAAATGGCTACGCTTTAGCAATATCTCTATAGAGCATCTTGTTTTTTAATTTGGAAACGGAGTTCAATATGTCGCTGTGTCCGCATTTAAAATGTCTTTGTTACAACGTTTTAAAAATGGAGAAAATTTGAAGGTTATGAAAATTGTCATGAAAGGGATCATTTGTATTAGTCCTTAAGAAGTATTATACTGAGCGGTATCTTCTCTTTCTGTTAGTGAATTTTTTAAAAGTTTTTAGTCTTCTGAGATTTACCTACTTATCGAGTTCATTTGAAACATAAATATTTAAGGTATTTTAATTTTAGACACACCATACTTAAAGAATATATAATATAAGTAATATGTTTTTTTCTTTCTTTTTGCAACAAAAGACAGTGATGAAGCAATCAGCTCTCTTAAGGTAATAAATAACTGCAGCTTGTAGGCACCATAGATTTTGTTGGTGCGTCGCTGTTCCGTGGCCAGGGTATTAGGCTAATTGAACTAAGCTCCAGGCTACTCTACCATCCGGACCAGAACATGGCGACAGGAATAGGTTAGACGGTGGATTCCTACCAAGGCAAATTGCTGCACAGCACTCTACCACCACTGGTATCGCTGTTAATTACCTATTTCGCATTTGCTTGCCTCTAACGAGGTGCCAGGCTGGAGGGCAGATGGTATATTATACACTGAGGATTCTGTCCATCACGGGGATGTTCATAATTGATTTATGATATGTAAAAGATTTTTACTATTTTAAAAAAACAAAAATCCACCTCATACATGATTTGAACCTGCACTAGTAGAGAGACAGAAGAGTAGGTTGTTTTTCTTTATTATAAATCATTTCTTTTTGTTTGTTCGTGTAATGTAAAAATCATTTGTTTTTCTTTATTAAAAATTGAGAACAGGTAATTCATTTAACTAAATTAAGTTTACAACATTTTTAATTGATTCCACGGTCGAGAGGTTGTATATATACACAATTAACGTCATCGTTCATCGACGAGGCTCGGGTTACATTTCCGCCAGGGTCCTATTATATTTGTATATTAATCAATACTCATATTACAAGCACCGAATTAGCTTCATCTTTAGTTAAACCAATTTCTGTAATATGTCTTTAGATTGAATTGTTTTAAAGATAATTTAAACTTTTATAAGGTATTTTGTATAACATAAAAATTAATTGCTGTTAATCTCATTTAAACTGGAAAACAGCTAGACCGATTTTGTTAATTTTGGTTTTGAATTATTAAAGAAAGTCGAAGGAAGATTTTTAATTTAAGAAAAAAAGAATACTAGGAAAAACAACTTTTTAAGTTTATTTTATATGAACAGAACTAGATGGCTAGTTAAAAAATATAATAATATTTATTCGTCAAGTTCTTGAAAAATATATTTTTTCAATTTATTGATTTTTAAATTTATTTAAAGGTAAATTTTTAATTTGCTATGTAAGTTTATTATAAAAAGAATACATTGGCCCGTCAAGAAATAGCTTAAACTTATATACAGATAGACCACAAAGGCGATAAAATCAAAGATGGAGAAAAATATAGAAAGGAAATCGTTTTTTTTTATATGTTACCCTTGAAAGATGTTTAAGTGGTAGGAGTGTAGGAGCGGTAGTAAAATCACCTGGATCGATATAACATTCGTAGCTATTCCTATCACTATAAATTTAGTGTACGCCATTATGGTGTTTCACGTTGGAGTTTGTTAATTGCGCGTGCTTTAAAATAAATATTAATATTTATTATTTAATGCATAAAACAATTTAGATCTCAACCATAAAACTCCTTACTGGAAGACATGTACATCACATTTAAAACACTCAATTATAATTTAAACATAAGTTCTACTTTACGTAATTGTGCAACAAATTTTTTTTGTGGAAAAAATTGACAAATGAAACATTGACAAAACAGATATACAATATGAATGTTGATGGATGTAGGTACTCGGGGAGAACAAGGTTGACATTCCACGATCAGATCACTCAGATATTATCCGAGGGTGTCAAGAGTCTTCGAAACCGGCATGTTTGAATGAAAAGGGTAATTAATAAATGTAAAGAAGCCAGACAGGTCTGTCAAGATCGTGAGGTCTGGCATTCGATACTCTCTGCCTACCCCGTAATGGGACTTGGCGTGAAGATATGTATGTATTTATTTGTATTAAAAAAGACAGATTAATAAAATTGATAGAAGAAGGCGTTACTTTGCGGAAATCCATACTTAAATCTAAATAAAATTATTTAATTTGCAAATTTTCCGCTAAAAGAAAATTTTTAGCGGAAAATTTGCAAATTAAATTATTTTATTTAGATTTCAGATTAATAAATTTATTTAGTTAATGTCTTTTCGACAAAGTATTTAATAGTTCTCCTCAAACCAACCTTAAAGCAAAGCAGTTAAGGTTAATAATATAGAATACGTTGTTTTAACCGAACATTGAAATGGTCTGAAAACTTTTGATTAATTTAAGTATCGAGTCAAAGTTTAGATTAAATTTCTCGCATACATGTTTACTGGTGACAAATATGAAAAACTAAATGATAACCACATATTTGCAAATAGGTGGTCTAGCGGTCCGGCGTCGGACTTGATTTCTTGAGCTCCCGGGTTCGACTCCCGCGTTGGGCAACATAATGGAAAATGTGCATTTTCGGTTTCCTATTAAAGAAAAGCGTTGCCTGGGATTGAATATGTGCCCGGTTGGCGACGGACTTGACACTTATCACATTGTGGGTGCCCTAGTTGTGTCTCTACCTACCTGTGGGATATGGGCGTAAATATACTTTTTTCCACGAATGCTGAAAAGGTTTGGTAATGTTTCTTTTAATGCAAATAAAAAGTGAACAAACACACCGCTCTCTGGTGGTCAGAAGAAACTGTGGTTAATAGACACTAAAGATATTATAGGTGCGTTGTTGTTCAATGCCCGTCTGTTAGGTCTAATTTGCAAGTCTAAGGCTACTCAACCCTCCGAAACAAGACAAGTGTTTTTTTTAAGTCAATCACCAATTCAAAGTATGCTCGCCTCTTTCGAACTGTTAGGCAGGACAATGGGTGGTAGATTCTTTTTTTTATGATATTGGAAGGCAAACAAGCAGTCCGATTTCCTGATGGTAAGAAATTTACGTTGCCTAGAGACACCAAAGGTGGTAATGGTGTGCTGCCGCGAGCAAAAGTAAGTTTACCGGCTACCTTACCCTCCAAACCGGAACACGTCATGACGTTATGGTGGCAGGGATAGGTAAGGCGGTGGTACCACTCCGGATGAGTCGATGTAAAACTCTACCACCTTGTCAGAATTCACGGTGATAGTGACAGTAAGCCTATGCTCGCCTTTTACGAGCAGCCTGGCAGGAAGGCAGATGGTCTATTCTGCAAAGGAGCCCGGACCAAGTAAGTTTACCGTTACTTTTGCTCGAGGCCTAACATCCTGGCCTCAGGTTGGCCACGCACCATTACCGCCTTTAGTGTTTCTAGGCGGCGTGTATTTCTTAACATCAGGAAATCCGTCTGCTTGTTTGCCTTTCAATATCATATAAAAAAAAACTCATCTTTCATCATGTCAGGCACCGTGTATTTATGATTGAAAAAGAAGGGTGTATAAGACCCCTTTACCTTAAACCGTACACTTATAAAAGACCTACCTGTGTGCCTTTCTGTAACATCATAACTTTTTAACGAATGTAGCGATTTCAACGCGATTTTTTTTAGTTTGAGAGCTGACGAGGTTGAGATAATTATTACTTACTTGACATTTTTTTTGCGGTTATTTATTTATTTTTTCACTAATCTTGTTATTTACCTGTGGGAAACCTTGTATATTTAACTGTTTATTTTACAAAAATACATTGGATTATATTTTCCCACACTGCAATAGCGGTGTAGCTCATTTTATTACTGAAAGCTTAAGCTGTATCTCTCTGATAGAAAATGAAGAAAGGATCGAAAGTACATACATCGAAACCCAAAAAGCTTGTTTTTTTTTGACGTTAAATATTTGACACCAATGATAAAATCCTCTGTGACAATTCAGAAATATCACCACAGACTCGTCATGCGACAAAAATCAACCAGTGTGAACTCCACGTCGCGTTCACGTTTCGTTGCCCATACATGACGGGCGAAGGACGGCTTTGAAAGAAAAATCATGGTACAATGGTTCAAGAGCCATTTGTCAATTTACCTGTCGTTTAATGATAAAGGTGAATAGATTTCAAATCGTCCTTTATTATTTACGTTACTTTAGAAGAATTTAAGTCAAATTTGAAACTTTATTTCTACAGATATCAATACAGATAAAGATGTCAAAGATATGTATGATATATAAATAATATAACCATGTCATAGTATTAATTGTCATAACTACTACTAAACTGATTTTGATACAATTTTATAACAACTTGGTAAGTCTAAGAATAGGTCGCTATCTACACTTCTTATATCTGACATTGATGGCCCACCCAAATTAATTTATTTAATTTTACTCAAATGATCTCTAAAAAATATAATTAAATATAAAGATTGAATCTCTTTTATGATGTTTCATTCACGACTTCTTTTTCTTTAGTATGTATTTATGTATGTAATGAAATGAAAATTATTTATTTGCGGAATATGTGTGCTGAAAGTTGTTATAAAGATATTTAAGAATACAACATATTCTACCACATTGTGGTGTGCAAATATTTAGTTAATTTATGAAGTTGTAAAACTACATTTATTATAAAAAAACGTACATTTAAATCGCAGCACTTATTTACATTTTTAATTAACATTTTATTTATTTACGAACATAAGTTTCATAATTTATTATACATGAGTTTAAGAGTAGATTAATTTTTAGTCCTATCTCCCGTACACTACCACCTTTGTTGTTTGACGTTGTTGTATTAACAATCAACATACTAACATCTCTAAAATAGCAAACAACCCTGTGCCAGGTCAGCTAGAACAAAACGAATATATTCAAAGTTTTGGGACATGCACAGTTAAATTATCAAATAATTTAATTTTGACCCCGTGTTGGTCCGGGCTCCTTTGTAGAATAGACCACCTGCCTTCCTGTGCCAGGCAGCTCGTAAAAGGCGAGCATAGGCTTGCCGTAACTAACACCGTGATATCTGACTAGGTGGTAGAGTTTCGCAGCGACTCACCCGGATTGGTACCACCGCCTTACCTATTCCTGCCGCCATAACGTCATGACGTGTTCCGGTTCGGAGGGTAAGGTATCCGGTAAACTTACTTTTGCTCAAGGCCTAACATCCCGGCCTCTGGTTGGCAACGCACCATTACTACCTTTGGTGTCTCCAGACGGCGGGAATTTCTTACCATCAGGAAATCCGTCTGCTTGTTTGCCTTCCAATGTTATAAAAAAAGGGATCTAGAGATCTCGGTATTTTTCATGTGAAAGTTCAGCGAACAAATGCTTTCAGACACTTATTTATGTATCTTGAATAATATGGAGATGGAGATGAAATCTATACACCGTTGTAAGTAAGTAAGGTCCAAACATGGTGATGTACTAAACTAAAAGTTACGTTTTCGTTTTAAAAGTTGATTTTCTCGTAAAAATAAAGTATCTTCACGCCGATATCTCCATAAACTCAAACAAAGATATAACCAAAACATACCGCAACAATAATTGTTACTACCTTCTCCTGTCAATAACTAACAAAAGAAAAAAAATATTTAGCCAAATTTGTGCCTTATTTGTTTGTGGTGATGTGATGACCAAGCAAAATAGAGATTCATCACTACAGACAAATGGGATAGATTAAGAAAATTGAGTTGCTTAGCCCGGAAATCGAAACTGAGAACTCTAATCAACCACTAAAAACTAACAGCAATTTTCGTGAAACATCAATTTAGAAAGATAATTCCAATCCTTAAATGTGCGAATAATAAATAAAAATAAACACATTAGTAAAATCCGACTTCAAAACCAACAATTACGAAATGACAATGATTTAGTATTAATTACATGTTACCTATTATTTATATGCGCCATTTACCAATTTAATACTTACAATATAATTATTTTTTTAAAACTTGGTACCGACTACAAGCATTTAAACATATATAGTAAATACTTAATATTAAATCTTTATTATTTTTAATTTTTAGTTTTAATGTCGGTTTCTATAAACGGAGTTATTTTTATTTAATACTTTGTAGTTTATTGCTGATGTGATTCAATTAAAAAAAATATAAAACATCGGGATGAAAGTAGATAAAAAATGATCATAAAATGAAAACTAATGGGCCTACCTGAGTCAATTTTTATGGGGACAATTCGAAACTATTCCACATTCGACAAAAAAAGAATTACGTAATTCAGTTTAGAAACCTTGGAAAAATCGGTGTACATACATTAAAAAAATATACCGACCGAATTGAGAACCTCCTCGTTTGATTGAGCTCGGTTAAGAAAGTGGCGACTTTTAGTTCTAGTAAGTGAATGTTAATTGGGTAAGAGTAGCACATATCTAGCAAATAATTCTATCCATGACATAAGGATGTGTAATACAATGAAATCAAATTAGATGTGACTGATAAACCTCACTTGCATGTCAAAAGCCCTTAAAGTGCTTAGTCGTGCTTAAGCATCCGTCTTCTAAATCACGATCAAAGACACGTGATTTATGACTATCTCCGGTATCAGGAATTATTAAACGAGTTTTGACTCCTATAACTACTGCAATACCGTCGATTTTCGTTTGAGTTTCCTAAAAATGCTCTATCTGCTTTCTTTCATTAATAGCTTCCTTAACAAAAGCCTTTCTAGATATAAACGTTCTAAAAATAGCTACAATTTCAGGAAAAAATATGAATATTCGTAGATATGAAACAAAATCTTGTCACACTGTATAAGTAGCTAGTGGCCCTCCCCGGATTTGCACGGTTATGAAATATATAACCTGCGTGTTTGTATGAAAAGGGTAATGAATGTGAAGGAAGCAAGACAGGTTTGTCAGGATCGTGAGGTCTGGCACTCGATACTCTCTGCCTACCCCGTAAGGGACTTGGCGTGAATATATACATATGTATGTATGAAATATACATGTAAACCTTCCTCTTCAATTAAATCGTAGTTTTAAAGATTTAAGCATACAAATGAAACATAGATAAAAAGAAAACGACTTTGTTTGTTTTTCATACTGATATGACATCGGCTGCATCGGTTTTAATAATGGAGATCTATTTAATTAAGTAGTTCTATTTTAGGATCTTTTATTAATCTTACAATACTTGCATACAACTAGCTTACTTTGAGTTTGGTTGATTTGTGTTATTTGACCAGATATTATATTTATAACTGACTGAGCCCAAAGACGTGGTCCTGTCTTAGCTATCAATATGAAAATTTTTAATATAAAACTTCTATCTGTAACCATTAATTAAATTATAACAAAATAATCTTACAATTAAAAAAATATGAAACATACAAAGAGGACACCCCGACCAACATAAATACAATACACATGAAGTATTGCCTATCGCCATAAAGCGGAAAACTTGCTGTTCTAACGTCGCTCGGTGGTAATACCGTTAATGGTGTCAGCAAGTCGTAAGATGTACCATATTTTATAAGTTAAGTATCTTCACGCCCACATCCCCGAAGAGGTAGGCAGAGGCACACCCAGGGCACCCACGACTAGCCGAAAACACTAAGTCCCACAATGTGATAGGCGAAAAGCCTGTCGCCAACCGGCTACATATCTAAACGTTACTTTTTATTAGAAAATTTGAAAATACACATTTTCTATTTTTTTATTGCCAGATCCAGGGTCAAACCTGGGACCTCAAGAAGTCAAATCTGACGCCAGACCGCTAAACCCCAGAGGCGACCATATTATACTTTATAAAGCTATTATATTATATTGATACAATTCTGTTCCGCGGCTGCCAAGCCGGAACTTCGGTGGCGCCATTTCCGTGCCAGTCTAAAAATGCTCGAGCTCGTAATGTTGTAGACTAAGTTTAAACAAATAACACGTTATTTTCATTTACCTACAATTAAACCAGATTTCCTCTCTAAATAAGTTCACAAAGTATCCTATTGCAAAAGCCAGTTGCATACAATCTGACATGTATGACAAAATTTTGGAATAATAACATGTATTATAAGGTTTCGCTCTCAAAAAAAAAATCGTATGCAGCAATAAGTATTTGTTCATTTCTCATAGGATCGGGCTTCGACTAAAATGTACTAGATTATACTTAGTAAACAAATTGTCACGCATTCGTGAATCATCGGAGAATGTTCATGTTATTTTAGGAAACATGTTTTTTATGATATTTTTTTGCAATGTCTTATAAACACGACTAGACAAAAACGTCTTTTTTATGTTGGTGTATTCTTACGCCACTTATGTACCGTCTGAGTCATGACGCTGCTCGATCATGTCCCGGTCACAATTGGCAGCAGGAATAGGTAAGGCGGTGAAACATCCGGGTAATTTGCTGTATAGGAACCACCAGTTCTCTTGTTGGTGATAACCTATTTTCCTGCTTCCATGACGGCAGATGGACTATTCTACACAGGGAACCCTGATCAACATGAGGCTATGTAGTGCACTAAATTCAGAATTATTACCATATGAAGAGGTAGACTCTTATTTATCAGGTCATAATTAAATCGTTCATACATAATCAATTAGAAAATGTTGATCGCGGTTGAAAATAATGAATCTAATCAATCCAGAACAGACTAGTGAATATGGCGAATCAAACACGCACGAATTAGTGCTGTGTTTAGAATAATCGTGTTTAGGAATTAGTTTTATAAAGCAGTGAATTCCAAATAGTATTAGTGAATAGAGAAGCGGAATTTAGCAATAGTATTTGGTAACTCAACTGGAAGTGGTCTAACGGTGAATACTATTCACCGAACTCCAAATTTAGACTAAAATAAGTGGTTTGTAATTTATTACAGCTTTTAGTTTGTCTATTTATCGTATAAATTTTTAGAAGCAGGACTTTCTGAATATTAAAATTTTTGTAAATACATTTTATGATTGATTAGTTAATGATATTGAAAGGTTACAGGTAGACGGACTTCCTGGTGGGAAGAAATTCAATGAGACACCAAAGGAGGTATGAGTGCGTTACCAACCTGAGGCCGGGTTGTTCGGCCTTGAGTAAAAGAAAGTGTAACGGCTAACTTCCCCTCCGAACCGGAACACGTAATGAGCAAGCACTGACGTTATGGCAGCAGGAATAGAAAAGGTTTCTTACCACGCATAGAGGGCGGTATTCCCAAACGATAATCAATTAGAAACCTTCAAGAAAAGAGCATACTCATTCCTTAAAGGTCGGCAATGCAACTGTGATACTCCTGGTGTTGCGGATGTCCGTGGGCGGAGGTGATCACTTTCCATCAGGTGACTCACTTGCTCGTTTGCCTCCTCTTCTATAAAAGTTCTAATTCTAACTTTTACAAAAGCGAAGTTCGAACATACCTTTTTTCAAAAACATGATGTTCAAATAACTATAATAACTATATCAAACAAGTACATAGAAATTGAGTATTTTCTTCGATTTCTCTGGAATTCCGTCATCAGATCTAGCTTTGGTGATAGTGAGACCACTTCAGAAGTATGCTTATTCCTATACTTCTGAAATTAAAAACTTTTAATAACCCCCTAAAAGCCTACATGCAAACTATCCAAGGGACCGTCTCGATTTCGTCAGCTGTCAGACAAAAATTCGCATTTAAATCTATTTGTCCGTTCAAAAGTTATGATGGTAGACAGACATAGACAGAAATAGGTTTAGAAATTACTGAGAAACTATTCTACGCAGACAAAGTCGCTGATTTTCCCATTAACATTTGTAGAGAAGCAGAAACCGCTTTGAAATAATAGTATTAAATATATTTTCATTCGTAATAAAATATGCTTAATTGTGTTGAAAATATTCAGAATAAAATATCACACATTAATAAGTACTGCAGAAATGCCGTAAGGTATGTTTAATTAAGTTATTGTCGATGAAATGACCTCAATATGTTAAAAATGTTTAATTTGCATGCCGGATATATTGAGCAGTGCCTGTTAATTAAGCTGCTCTCACACCGGTACGAAAAGCGATCGCACCGGTACTAAAAATGATCACACTGCAGTTGGAAATAAACGATGACGATGGAAGCACCTGATGGCTGCGACTGATAAGTGTACATATACCGTCCGCGGACATCCAAACATCCAGCGCGCCAGATATCTTTCACGCTCAAGGTTATGTCCGCGATTTACGTCTGATAGTTTGCACGACTCCGTGTATTCTCATTATATAGGTACCCTGCAAGTCGCTGCTATCAGCTATTTCCGTCATCCATGACCGATAGTTTGTTTCCAGATAAACTCGTCATAAAAAAGTTAAACTCAACACGGTGAAATTTTCTTATTTTGGAAACTGGGGATAAGCTCACTCCGTTTATTTTTTGAAGTGAAAACTTCTTTAGTGGTGTTGTGCACTATTTGCGATGAATAAAAGTGTAAAATTCGCTTCAGGACACGTGACTTGGAGGGAGAATAAACTATTGCATATTGTCGCCACATTTCATACTGTAATTTTTGTTTCGCCCTAATACGCCCAGCTTTAAGATATCTTGAAGTTCTCGCATTTTATATACGAGTATTTATACATGTTTTTTGGAAGTGGAAAAAAATTATTTTCATTCAATAAGAAATATCATAAGCACACAACTTCTGCCAGCACTCCCGAAATGGCAGCTGTTGACATTTTCGTCATTTAAACGCGCTCAAAAATATTATGAAATGTGAAATGAAGATAGTTCAGACAGATTATTCTTCGATTTACAAAATGCCAATCATTTTTAGTCTAGGATTTTTCTCTACATAACACCTGTTTAATATGAGTTCGCTTTAGAAGTCTAAAATTTATTGGCATTACGGAAATAGGGGATTAATATTTGAATAATGTTTATTCTCAAAAAAGACATTGATATACTTTTAAATCAATGCTTGCATGAGTTCTCGATGGTAACCTAATTAAATTTCAAGTGTTGTTGAAGGCAAGGGTTACCCTTTGAACTGCAAACTTTGAATAATTGTTATGACTGCTGTAGCGAAAGAGTTTGAACTTAACATATTTCCAAAAAATAATCGTAATAGTAAAAATGACGCCTCTGAACAAATTAGTTATTTTGACTGTTATATATTTCCACGCCACAACAAACTAAAATTTGGCAGAACTTCTTAAAAATTTAATCGAGTTTCAAGTTTAAAGGTTCAACCCGAATAACGATGAAAATATTTAAAATCAATGCACAGATTTCAAAATTATAAAAAAAATGAAGCGAATAACTTGCCGAACTGAACTAGTGTGTAAGCACTATTAACTTGAAAATTCAACATGTTTATAGAAGACAAGTTTGAGCAATTGTGTAAACCCAATTTCAATTTACATTTTTACATACAAATTGAAATATTCAGTGGAAAAAATTGAAAGCATTGTATTTTGTTTTTGTATATGTATGTACCTATATAGTATATGTATGTATGTACCTATTGTAAAAATACCAATTTGTTTATTTTTGTAAACATCAGCTGTCACGTTCTGTGAAAGGTAAGGTAGTTGTAATACTAACTTATGCAAGAACAATAAGTCAGATTTGAAACACATCGTTAACATTTTGGTGTCTATGCAGACTCATTAATGATGTGTCAAATAATGAAAACAATCTTCCAAATCAATAAATAAAACAAGTCTAACAAGGATTAAAAATAACAAAATATATTAAGCATTTTTTGCGGAGTCCATGACCTAAACGGAGGTAATGTGCATATTAGTCTATGTTATTTTCTTTGTGGTATTTTAAATTCCAAACGTCCTGACCGATTCTGATAACTCTTCCGCCCATTGATTTGTCTTAACCATGGAACTATATATTACTGCTGAAGATTACCTGTTGACAATTTCGAAATATTGCTGACTCATTTTAATTGATTTAAGGACCTTTCTTTCTGCGAATCTTGTTTTTTTATTTTTTATTTTAGAGTTGTGCGAAAAGGCACTCAGATCTCCTGATGATAAGAGTTGTCTAGATAAATAGTTATAGGGGCACTGTTGTTCTGAGGCCGGCATGGAAGGCCTTTTGTGCAAGACTATCCTACCTTGTAGAATGGAACATGACAGTCATTATGGCGGCAGATTTAGGTAGAGCGATGGATCTACCCGGGCACATTGCCTAGCAGCACTCTTCTAGGAGTGACATTAAAAAGTCAAAACGAAAGAGAGGCCGCTAAATAAGAGAAAGTTAGTTATAGGTATAGCTTTATGGTGTTAGCCTTAGAAGTGTTACTTACGACAAGAAGGCTATTAAACTTCACCATAGCAACAACCATATTTCTTTTTGTGAAAATAATGAGGAACTACGTCAAATAGTTCTATGTATTGAGACTTCGAAAAATATTTTTGAATTATTGGCCGCATCGTTGGTCGAGGAGCAGGCGTACACACCTAACTTGTACGATTTACCGTGAGCCTCGGGTTCAGTTTCCGACGAGGACAGACATTTAGATGTTTGTATCTAGATCTGGGTGCTTATTAAATTTATTCTGTTATTTCATATCTGTACGTATTTTGGTGACAAACACCTATAACACAAACATGTGATTTGCTTACTCATTTTGTGTAACTTTCCCAAGTATATTTATTTAATTATCATTTTTAAATTTAATGTAACAATGTATGATATATAACGATACAAAGTTGATTAATCAACCGTTATTGTTCATTTATCTCCAAAATGAAATGGTTACATTAAAAAAATTACATATTCTTGCAATCTATCTCCAAAGCCTCAGAGTGTTTACTAGGTGGTAGAGTTTCGCTGCGACTCACCCGGATTGGTACCACCGCCTTACCTATTCCTGCTGCCATAACGTCATGACGTGTTCCGGTTTAGAGAGTAAGGTAGCCGGTTATTACTTATTATTACTTTTGCTCGAGGCCTAACATCCCGGCCTCTGGTTGGCAACGCACCATTACCACCTTTGGTGTGTCTAGGCGACGGAATTTTTTTACCATCAGAAAATCCGTCTGCTTGTTTGCCTACCAATGTCATAAAAAAAGCCTCAGCGACTTTCAAAGAATGGTAATGGAAACTCCTTAAAAACAAGTCAAGTTCAAGAAAAATGTCCTTGAGCTCGTAAAATTCCCCGCTACATTAATCTCGCGAAACTTGTTAAGAACATTTAAATTTAACCTATCTTACCTTTGATACGCTTTTAGACACTTTATATTTACCCGACTACATGGAAACTATATATTAATACATGATGCGAAAACTTTGGACCCCTTTTTACGAAAATTGCGCTAACGAAGGAGCATAAAACTTATAGTTATGTGTAAAATAAGTGCAGAAAGCTAATATTTTTCAATTACAATGTTTAAAGTACATTAAATCAATAAATAAAACATTACCCACACTACAATGCATTTGAAACACACAAACAAATATATTGATGATAACAATAAAATATCACAGATGGCGCACCATACAGTTTGGAAACAGAGTTGTTGGTCTTGAGAAATTAATATAGCGTTCTTATCAACAAGATATTAATATATATTATTGTCGAATTTCGACCAACGGGCGACCATCAGTTTACTTTATTTTTTTT